>JALBCR010002905.1:0-120216 GCA_030710515.1 Abscondita cerata
GATTAGAAATACCCAAAAAATACATTAGACGAAGATGACAGAGCCTGAAACGTTTTCAAAGTGTCTCCAAAATTAGCTCCATAACTGTAACTATTTTCTAAACCGTATCTGTTTTGGTTAATCTAAACTGTTTAGTAATTACTACATTTCTCGTAATAAGTTTATGTGGAAAATAATCTAAAATTACCAAAAAACTTTTCTAAACAAACTAGAAAATGTACTATTTTTTAAAAGGGTCCGAAAATCAGCTCCGTAACTGTAACTTTTTTTCTAAACTGTATCAGTTCTTGTGAATTAGAATTACCGTTTTCTTTATATTTATATTGTACTATGAAAGATACCAAAAATATGCATAAGAAAGAAACGGCAAAGAATTAGATTTTCTATAAAATAGGCTCAAAATCAGCTCCGTAACTATAACTATTTTCTAAACGTATTAATTTTTGTGAATCTAAACGCTTTCGTGATTATTATATTGCTACTTTTTCGTAATATGTTTATGTGGAATGGCGATCAAAATTACAAAAAACTACTCTCTAAACAAACTAGGAATTGGCCTCAAAATCAGCTCCGTAACTAATTTTTTTTCTAAACTGTGTCAATCCTTATGAATAAAAATTTTCCGCCTTTTTTGTACTTATTGTACGATGAAAGATATCAAAAATCTGCACAAGACGTAGTAGGTAAAGAATAAAATTTTCTTTAAAATGGGTTCAAAATCAGCTCTGTCCCTATAACTATTTTTTAAACCGTTTCAGTTGCTGTGAATCTAAACTTGTTTCGTAATTATTATATTTTTCGTAATAAGTTTATTTGGAAAGGCGATCAAAATTACCGATAAACTACTATAAACAAACTAAAAGAATGTAATATTCTTCAAAATGGGCTCAAAATCAACTCTGTAACTGTAACTTTTTTCTAAACTGTATCAGTTCTTGTGAATTAAAATTTCTGCTTTTTTCGTCCTCCTTGTACCATAAATGATTACCAAAAATCCACACTAGATCAGACGTAGTTGATAAAGAATTAGGTTTCTTTTTAAAATGGGTTCAAAATCAGGCCCATAACTGTAACTATTTTCTAAACCGTATCAGTTTTGTGAATCTAAAAGGTTTGGTAATTATTGTATTGTAATAAGTTTATGTGGAAAGGCGATCAAAATTACCAAAAAACTATTCTAAACAAACTGGGCAATGGAATATCCTTCAAAAATGGTCTCAAAATCAGCTCCGTAATTTTAACTCCTTTCTAAACTGTATAAGTTCATGTGAATCAAAATTTCCGCTTTCTTCGAACTTAGTGTACGATAACAAAAATCTGCACAAGACGTGATTGGTAAAGAATTAGATTTATTTATTTAACTATTTTCTACACCAAATCAGTTTTGAATTAGATTTGAATCTTCTTTAAAACGGGCTCAAAATCAACTACGTAACTGTAATTATCTTCAAAACCATATCAATTTTTCTGAATCTTAATGGTTTCTGTAATTATTATATTGCCGCCTTTTTCGTAATAAGTTTATTTGGAAAGATGATCAAAAAATGTCTAAATAAAGCAGGCAATAGTATATTCTTCAAAATGGGCTCAAAATCATCTACATAACTATAACTTTTTTCATGAAACTTTTGATCAGAAAAATAAATGGAGAGGTTTGTTTAGGAGGAGTGTTTAAGGAGGGGGTGGGGGGTTGTTTGTTTCTCTGTGAATCAAAATTTCAGTTTTTTTTGTACTTATTTGTACGATGAAAGATACCAAAAATCTGCACAAGAAAGAAACGGTAAAAGAATTAGATTTATCAATAAATGGGCTCAAAATCAATGACGTAACTGTAATTATTTTCTAAGCCGTATTGATTTTTGTGAATCAAATTCCCACGGTTTTATAATTATGCCAAAATCCACCGCTATTTTTTGTAATACGATTTTTTAAATGCTGGAAAGTCAATCAAAATAACAAAACACTACTCTAAACAAACTATAGAATTGAATATCTTTCAAAATAGACTCAAAAAATCAGCTCTTCGTAACTAGTCACTTCTTGGTTTTTTTTTAAAAAAAAAAAGAAAAAATTTTTTTAAAAAAAAAAAAAAAAAAAAAAAAAAAATTTAAAAAAAAAAAAAAAAAAAAAAAAAAAAAAGGTCCCGTTACTTTTTTCTAAAACTGTATTAGTTCTTATGAATCAAAAATTTTCGCTTTTTTCGTACTTAGATTATACAATGAACCAGATCAGACGTGATAAAATTAGTCTTTAAAATGGCAAAATCGGCCCCTAAAATTTTGACATAATTGATAAAGAAATAAATTTCCTCTTAAAAATGGGCTCAAAATCAGCTCATGTAACTATCTTTATTTCTCACCGTATCAGTTTTTATAACTTATCATCTAATTCCGCTTTTTTTTTATTATTGTATAAATATCTATTTTAAATTTCTTTTTATTCCGTGCTGTAATTTTTCGTAACAATCCGTTTTTGTAATCGTTTATGTGAAAGACGATCAAAATTACCAAAAAACTACTCTAAACAAATCGGGAATAATATTCTTCCATGGGCCCAAAATCAGCTCCGTAACTGTAACTACTTTTTAAACTATCAGTTCTTATGAATCAAAATTATCGTTTTTTCTTACTTGGTGTATGCATGAAAGGTACCACAAATCTGCAAAAACGAGGAAAAAACAAATGGGCTCAAAATTTGCTTCATAACTGTAACTATTTTTTAAACCGTATCAGTTTTGTGAATATGAAGCTATTTCGTAATTATTATACCTATTCCCGCTTTTTTGTAAGTTTATTTTGAAAGATGATCAAATTTAAAAAATTACCCCAAAGAAACTAGGGAATGAAATATCCTTCAAAATTGGCCTCAAAATTAGTTTCCGTAACGGTAACTGTTTCCTGAACTGTCTAAGCTTTTACTTATTGTACCATAAAATGTACCAAAATTTTCACAAAAACCTAGTCAGGTAAAGAATTGAATCTTCTTTAAATTGGCTCAAAATCCACCTACGTAACTGTAATAATTTCCTAAACCGTATCAATTTTTGTGAATCTAAATGGTTTCGTAATTATTATATTGCCTCCTTTTTCGTAATAAGTTTATGTGGGAAGACGAACAAAGTTACCAAAAAACTACTGTAAACAAGTGGAGAATGGAATATCCTTCAAAATTGGTTAGGTAGCACAGGAGTCATTGGTCATGGTAAAGTGAACTGCCACTTGCACGAGAGACAGGATATCATGATTGAATAAAGTGGCGAGGGGAAATTTTAGAGATTTGACAAGTAAGGTCGTGACTCTCGCTTTCCGTTTTCATAAAAAATCAGTGTCGATCTTTTCACTGCTTTGCCAAAAACATCGAAAGAACGTTCAAGTATGAACTCGCGCCCTTCCCTATATTACTCTTCATTGAGAAAGGAATGCGCAAGGGAACATTAATGTTTATACGCTGTTAGATTCGTTACTGTACAAGGAAAATATGTTGCCAGTATAAAGAAAATTCACAATGTGGTTCGTGAGTTATGCGCAAATGGAGAAATGCTTCTTGGTTATAAAGGATCGGAGACCTGTACAATGTTTTTAGAATCATCTTGATGTCTTCTATCTAATCCTAACTTATGCGCATTTACCAATGAATCACTCTGTATATAATAAAACTAAAACAGAAATCCGTAATAATCTTACTAACAATAAGAGATAGTCGCCACCTCGTGGATAGTTGCTATGTACTCATTCAACAAATTCAAAATAATATGTTGATAATTTGTTTATTTGGTTAAGAATTCGATACAAGGTTTTTACAAATTATTTTCAATTTGAATGAGTGAACGTTCATAATTTTTATGTTGATCTTGTTTTGTTTGTCCGATGTAGAATTTGTTACAATCTAAGCAATTAATTTTGTAAACAAATTCTAATTATTTAAATATATATAGATTTGGTTTTGTAAAAAAGTGTTACTTAAAGTAGTGTGGAACAAAGCTCCCACAACCACTGTGATACTGTGCTGTAAGTGAAGAGCCACTTTGGAAGCCGGCTATCAAAGCACGAAAGCCCAGAATAAGCTCGCCGTTCTGCATTACAATTAACAAACAATGTGGTGTTCTTCTCATCTTCCATGGTGACCGTAGCATAAGAAAAGTGTCAAAGTAGCGTGTGCCTATGAAGACGCTGGCGTGTTGATCGTCAATACCGCCATATCCAAGGCCAGGGAATTCCACATAGTCATAATTACAGCTGAAGCTGTGGACATAAGCACTTATTCTGTTGACATCATTATATACGTCCACAAAGAACATCCACCTTCCGACAGTGAAAGAGGCCGTGGTCCCAGTATACTCTACTCGCCAAGTTTCTGCTCTTTTTGTCCCATGGATACACTTTCCCCCTACGCAATGAGTGGTTGTGATTCCGCATCTTAGCAGATCAGAGGTGCTGGAGAAAAGTTCCTTGTAGGGGTTATGGAGGCGACATATACAATGACAACCTTGATGACCTACGGTACCGATTATTCATCTGATCAGTGACAACGGTTAAATTGCTAGTAGCACCTACCACTAATAAGAGACACTGCTCCTTCCGCACTTACCATCAAGTAAGTTAGGCAATGAACTTCTCCAATCGGTTTGGAGCTGTACTCCAGCCTCACGAGGGTCACTACCATTCACCACAACTACAAATGCTGCGCTGGATGACATTCTCCATATTGTTTCCTGCCAAGTGCAGCAAAGGCTGTAGCCCCGGAGAAAAGCACGTCTAATATATTTACAAATATTTCGAAAACGGCGAAAAATGATTTTTTTTGCACAATTAAATGTTGAATATAACAGAAATAATTTTTTTCCAAAAAAAGCAGGCGCCTGCATTTTTTTCTTATTTTAAATGGTTGACTTAAAGTATTCTACGCCATTGCATGGACGGAAATTTATGTGATTAGTTGTGATTGATGAGACATTTACGTGTTCCCAATTTTAGCTTAATATCTTTTGTATATTTTGAGGAATTTTAATACAAACTTTAAAAAATATAATCACCCTGTAGCTCGGTAATTGTAGAATCTCCAGTTTTCATTTGTCTGTGATTTTATAATACACCCTGTAGAATATTTTTGAAATCATACGTTATTGTTACTTTTTGTAAATGTTTTTTTTTATTTAACGCAACTAGTTTTATATACAGGATAAGAAACTATTTATACAGTTTTTTCTTAGCCATCAATTGGATGTTGCAAATTCAGCATACAATTATGGTGTCATTTGCACTATAAAATTGAGTGACATCCTCATTGCATTCAATTGCTTGATGATTTCTTACGATGAAACAATTTAAAATTGCAGACATCGACTTTCTTAAAATACAATCAAATTCCCAAGAAGGACGTGATAACAATCTCGTTGGTTTTTTGTTAACTGTAAAAAAATAGTAATTACTTTTTCTTTTTGGGCATTTATTCTTCCATGAAATTTATAAATTAGTTCCGCGGAACTGGTTTTTTTTATTCATACCTTATTAGAGATGAACCATACTCAAAAGATCTATTGTGAATGTTTAAGTAGCTTTATTAATCAGTAGTCAAAACATTAATTCTGGATTGTTATCTATTATCTGATTACTTATTCATACGCTATTGTATAATAAGGAAGTTATATATTCTTCGTCCGGTTATTATCGTAAATAAACAATTTGTATGGTGAACTTTTTAATATTTTTATCAGTTTGTTATTGTTTATATTTACGCGTATCTGAGTTCTTTGTTTTGAACAACATGCTGTTCTATACTTAGTCAAAGAACTAACTATACAATTAAATCTTATGTATGACGAATGAGAAATGAAGGTTTTCAGGTTTTTATGTTTCATATGAACAATGGAGATATTGATTTTTAGGTCATTAGTTGCACATTTTCATAATTTCTCAATTTTCTTGGCTAATAGGGATTGGGGTCGTCGAAATTAGTTTGTATTTTTTTTTCACTTCCGACACTTCTCATTTTTATCGATGTGTTCATGTAAGTAAAGAATCATACTACTCATTTTTGAATGTTATCATCAAGCTTTTTATTAATGTTGCTTGAAGTTCTTTAATGTTTCTATCTTCTCTAATCTAATTTTTCCAATGCTTTTGAGTCGTTATAGACTTCGTTATAAATTTTGTTGTTAGTTTTTTTGTTTTAATTCTTGATTTTTTTGTCTACGTAATCTTATATTTACCCCTATTCATTGACGTTTATAATACATCTTTGTATTTCTTTCTTCGATATTTCAGCTAAACATAATCGTCTGAATCACTTTGTTTTTCACTAGACTGATCTAAGTAAGTAATTAATTTTATATAAAACTGAAACAGCAGTTTTATATAAAATTAATTACTTAATTAGATTGTCTGCTTTCATATTTTATTGTATTTTTATTCACGCCAACACATTCAAATTCACCCTCAAATGTACTCTACCTATGGAGTAAAATGTTGCGCGTAGCCATAACTTTGAGATTAAATATTTTTGTTTAAAAAAATATTAGCATTTTTATTCTATCTATCGAATGTTGTTTATAATTATAAAAACTATTTATTGCTAAATTTGCATAATAATTATTTTGTGCGATTTTTTTATAAACAATTGTAAAATGTAAGAACCCGACTGGGAACTTTTTAACATATCAAAAAACCTAAGCACACTTTTATCGCAATATTTGAATACTTGAATTACGAACGGCACCTACATAAACGTGTTTCGCCTTATTTGAGGCTAATCAGGTAGGGTAGCTCGAACGCGCAAGTCTACAAATATCACCAAATTTCTACAAATTGCACATTTTTATTAGTCTGAGCTCATGGCAACTACCCATTAGGTAGTGACACCAACTATCTCTTGCTTATTAAGAATTATTTATGTTGATTAATTGTTGTTTTAGTGTTATAAACAATTATCTAAGTAGAGATGGCAACTGTCCATAATGTGGCGACACCGATTATCACTTGCATAGTATAGATAATATTTACATAATCTAAAGGTAAAACTCATTTTTATGGCTGGATTTATGGCTAATTTCACATGGGTGATTTGAGTAAAAATGAACAATTCACATTTATGCGAAAAACATAGATGACCATAATTTGGTCAAACAAAAAAAATGATGGAAGAAGAATGATACCAAAAACATACTAACAACAAAATTTATAACGAAGATGTACATCTTCTTTTATAGTACATCCTGTTACGGCACTGGAGAAAATGGATTATGTCACGTTCTAGAGAGTCATATATTATCTTTACTCGCATGAGTCATGAATAAAAATGAGTGAGAAGTGGCTAATTTCACATGGATGATTTGAGTAAAGATGAATAATTCACATTTATGCGAAAAATATAGATGGCCATGATTTGGTCAAACAAAAAAAAAGACGATGGTAGAAGAATGTTACCAAAAACATACTAACAACAACAATTTATAACGAAGATGTACATCTTCTCGTTTATAGTACATACTGTTACGCCACTGGAGAAAATGGATTATGTCACGTTCTAGAGAGTCATCTATTATCTTTACTCATCACATGAGTCATCAATAAAAATGAGAAGTGTATTTTTAAGAATCATTAATTTATAATAATAGTTATTAAAATGCAAAAAAATATCTACCCATGATTCATTTAAAAAAAGAAAACAAGATAATAACAACAATATGTATTTTTGAAGAAAATTTGGACTCCACTCTTTTCTTGCGGTTCAAATGAAATTTTTCTGTTTAAGCAACAGTTTTATTGATCTGATAACACTTTCTCATTTTCTTCATTTGTTTGTTCATTTTTTATCGAGTAAAGCCCTCGTCGTGTTTGCAACAATCTCTTAGTCGTTCGGTGAAAAAATGTAGGATTTTTTATTGAACTTTTTCTTTTATGAATTTCAGTTCTGTTTTCTTCATTTTTTTAAAATCTTGTTCGGTTTTAGTTGTTAGGCTTTCTGTTGTTTTTTTTAGCTCGAATCTTCGTGTCCTTTTCTTCGTATACGTTTCTCGTTCTCGTCCAGAACGTATTACGTATTATTTGATAGAAATTTATTTTCTGAACAGAAAGAGTTAATTTTGTTTCCTACAGTTAGTTATTGTGAACAAGTGAAAAAAATAAATGATTTTTAATTTTTGAAATTCTATTACATTGAGTAAGGTTGTCATAAATTAATGATTCATTCAATCAATACCATTTATAGATTCTTTTCTACGTCTTTTATGCAATATCATGCTTCTCTGAGCTTGTCCTTCATATCTCTCTTGTTCTCCAAGATTTCCAAGAATCTCCACATTTTCGTTTGTTTCTCAAATTTCTGATCTCTTCTACTTCTCTCCCATTTCCTCTTCTTCCCCTTCTTAGTTTTCTGTTGGCCACCTATATTCGTTTTGCATTTTCTGTTCAATCATACTTTTTTTGACGCTATTTCTTTTTTCTTTTTTTTTACATCTGCTTCTTTCAACTGATTCCTCCATTCTGTTCATCAGTTTTTTTCCTTCTTGACAGTCTTCCCCAATAACCAGATCTTTTCTATTCTTTCCTTTCTTTATTTTGTGTCTCACTTCTGTCCATCATTTTCTGTTCAACTGATTCCTCTATTCTGTTCACCAGTTTTTTTGCTTCATTCTTTGACAGCCTTCCCCAATAACAATCTTTTCCATTCTTTCCTTTCTCTATTTTATGTCTCACTTATTTTCCCTCATTTTCTGTTCAACCATACTTTTGGTCTCGATTTCTCTTTTTTATTTTACATGTGTTCGTTCCAACTGATTCCTCCATTCTGTTCACCAGTTTTTTATTGCTTCCTTCTTGACAGCTTCCTTCATAACCAAATCTTTTCCATTTTTTCCTTTCTCTATTTTATGTTTCACTTCCTTTCCCCCGTTCTTCACCTTTTAAATATAACTTCTGATGACTCGATTTCTTTATATCATCTCTATGTCTCCTAGCTGGTTGATATCAAACGTTCAAATTGTTTGTGTCGTTAACTTTTTGTAAAAATAAAAGTGTCCAAGTTATTTTTTTTCGTTATCTCTTCTATTTTACTTTTTAACTTATTCAAAATAAAATTTAAAAATATTTTTTTTACAATTTTCCATCATGGCTGATGCAATAATATACAATGTGTTGATAAAGTTTGGAACAAAATTTATGACTTTTATTTGATTTTTCAAAAAAACACGCCGCTTTTGCTTTTTCAAATGTCACTTTACGCTCTATGAATTAGTACTGTGACGTCGTCGTTTTTGGCGAAGTGACGTCATCATCAATTTTTTGAAGACAAACATTACTTTCTTTCTTGTTTTTGACAACGTCTTGTTAGTTATACCCAGGTCAGTAATAAAATATTGAATGTCGTTTTTTGGTAGTAACTATAAATCAAAATACCACAGTCGCATCGTGAAATTTTCACAAATAGTAATAAACTATGGAAATGAGAAGAATTTTTGTGCTTCCTCTTGTTTAACACAGAAGAGATTTATATTCTTAATGAAGTCGATCAATCCCCTGGTTGGTAGTTGTGGTAATTCTTCCTCCTTGATGAAGATATCTCCTAGAAATTTCAAGGCCGGGCACTTTATGATGATTTTTTCCATTGTTTCCACCTCTTCACCACATTACCTACATATGTCATCATCCCACAGCCCCATATGTCTTGGTTTCTTAGTTCCTTTTTTTGAATTGGGGTTGAGGAATTTCTTTGATTGTTGAGATTTGGTGCTGTATTCCAGATTCTGTTGATTTTTTTCCCAGTTGGAAATAACCTTCTGAAAGTCCCTTTGGCCAAAACCGTACGTGGGTTCAGATTCCTTCATGCTCTGGATTCCAGACAAGCTCAACTTTATTCTTGTCCGCCAGCTCATTTAGAGAAGCTTTTTTTTTTATTTTAAGCTATTGTCTTGCAAAGCTTTTAATGCCGCATGGGTGTCGGACATGATGTTTATTCTTTGTCCGCGTCAGTTCTTGTTAACCCTCCTTCTTTAACGTGAAAAAAAATTACATTTGCCTTAACGTCGGTCTGTGGGACCGACTACGCATTAAATGCAAAAATGCTGTTTAAGACTTTTTAACTTGTAAAATAAGACCAAAAAAGGGAAAAAACACTATTTATTTATTATTTGCACAAAAGAACACAGATATAAAAGAAATTACAGAAGCACCTTAAAACTAAGAAATCAATCATAAAAAACGAAAAGAAGGTATTCTAAACTAAACAAATACAAAGAATTCTAAACTAAACGTAAATCCAAGAAAGAGATCAGTGAGGGTTTTGAGAACAATCTGGACAAATCCCCTGTAAGTGTTCCAAACACATAAATCTAAGACATTTTCTACATGAATACTTGGTTTTTCTATTTTTTTTTAACCACACCAATAACAGCATCCATGAGTGGCCACAAGGGCGTTATGTGGAATGTCTATCGAGCATATTTCCATGAGTCTTGTCCGGATTGTCCTTGGAATATTTTCCTGTACGACACGCCTTCGAATATGCCCATCTACAAGCTCCATCCCCAATTGTTCGAGAAAAAGTTGTCTTGGTGGCGTTTTAAGTTCATTCCTATTGTTTTTATGTATTATGTAACTGTTGATACCGGCAATATTTAGGAGGGTATAAAATATTACCATAGGCCACCTACAAGTGCCTCGAGCACAATTGTAGCTTTTATCCAAAATATCGACTCCAGATTTTGTGGCATTATAATCCATAATAACAGATGGTTTACCTGTTATTTTGTTTATTTCGTCATCATAATGCATTGTGGATAAAAGGATGACGTTCTTACGTGGTTTAGGGATATACGATACAAGAGTAGTTTTTCTCTAAATGCAAACATTGTGGATTTTTCTGGACGCTTTATATTGAATTGTATGGGATTTCCGGTCTATTTTACGCATCGTTCCAATAATGGTCAGTCTGTGCTCATTTCGTAGAAGTTCAGCTACCTGTAGACTGGTAAAAATTGTCCATTGTGACGTTTCTATTAGTACCCGAAATTGGTAGGCAGATCCGTGGTAATAAAGATATATTCGAGGTATCTAGTTCATACGGTCCTGGATGTTGTTTTCCTATGTATACTTCAAGATTTGCACAGTAAAACATCTTTGCGTCTACCAGCGCGTACATCTTGATTCCATATCGATTGGGCTTGCTAGGCATGTAAACCGTAAATGAACATTTTCCTCTGAAATCTGGCAACATCTCATCCACTGTGGCAAATTCCGATACGGAAAAATATTTTGGCCAACTTTCGTTAACTTTTGTAAACCAAATCCTAATTGCTGCCAATTTGTCAATTTTTGGCGTTCTTCTCTGCTTCTTTTATCGTCAAATCGAAGGTGAGCCAATAAAAATTGAAACCTTGCTAACGACATCGTTAAACGATATATCTCTAAGGAGGTACCATTGGTTCTGAAAAGTTCTGCTGCATTTAAGGCATTATTTTTTTTACACCCAGCTATATACAAAAGACCTATAAATGATTTTATCTCCAGAAGATCTGTTGGTCTTGCAGTTCGGTTTTCAGAACTATAATTTTTCACTATATAAATATTGGTATTTTCAACAATATCTTGCAATACTTCATCAGAGAAAAAGCAACCCCACAATTGCGATGGATTAGATAAATGGAGAGCAGCAGGTTTTACACCAGGTAAATGCTTGATAATATTTCTCTACGCGTTCTTACTTTTTTTATTGCCTGGATGTTTCTCCAATTTATCACTATTTTTGGCAACAAAGGAAGGTACGCGTAGAGGTATTTTCATGGTTTCAACTTCTTGCTCGCTGTCTGTATTCTCATATTGTATCTCGACATTGTCTTCTTCCAAACTGCCATCGGACATTGCATCATTGGAGTTTGGGGGGCTGTCTCCTTCAAGCTCATCCCAGAGTCTTTCCAACTCCGCCTGCCCTTCTTCGTAACTCATTTTGGTTGGCTAAATAGATACAAAATAATATTAGCAACCGAGAATAATAATGGGTACGATATATATTACCTTAAAATAACAACGAATCCCTTAACGCCGGTCTCACACACCGAATACCTTAATTACGCGTGAAGCACTTCCGCTTTTAATGACGGTCCGCTATGCACTGGAGCCAAATGTCAAGCTAGGAAGCTACTCTGCAGCCCGAATTTTTTGATGACCGCATGTTAAGGAAGGAAGGTTAATCAGATGTTCTATAGCCATATAAATGGCAAGTAGTTCTGCTTTGAAGATGATGATATTATCATCAAAGACATGTGTCTTTTAAATTTTGGTCCCACCACTCCACATCACACCATTTTGATTCATTTGTAAATCACTTTTGTGAGTCTTTCCGTACACTCTCAGTTTCTCCCTACTCGGGAAAAATACTATATTGGATTAATTTGGTCGCCATGCTCACTAGAGGGGTGACCAGTATGATTTCCAGACGCTCTTTGAAGTTTCCTTCGTTAAAATGGATTTTCTCATGCAAATTTGAGTGCCTGTTTCATTGCTTCCTCTTTGATTCCCACCGGTAGAAGATACAAACTAAGCAGAACTTCCATCGCGGCTGTGGATGTTGTTCTCATGGCGCCTATGGTGCTCAGGTATGTTAGCACTTTTACTAGCTTCGTTTTTGGTCTGCTTTGGTCTACTTACATCCACCAGACTACAGATCCATAGTACTCTGACGACCTGCTTGTATACCCAGTTATTTACCCAAAACGTTTTTATGGTCTTGCTAGTTGTTTTGGATAAGTAACTTTTCAATGTCAGTTTTTGGTCTAGAGACACTCCCAGGTTTTTTTACTTCTTTTGAGAGGAGGATGGTGATTTTATGAGCCACTATGAAATCGCTCACGAACCAAGTTGTACGAGAGAATTAAGTGATGGTTGCAGTTTTGTCAACCTTACACTGGGATGAAACTCGAAACTTTTTAAGCAACATATTTTTCTCTGACGAGGTTACATTTGGGGTTATTTAAAATTTCCACTATCCTTCAATCTAACAAACTATTTAGGGGCTTGCTATAATAGTAATAATTCTTAGGGCGAAAGGTGACATTTGAAAAAGCAAAATCGACGTGTCTCGATAAAAAATCAAAAAAAGTTATAAATTTTGTTCCACTTTTTATCATTACACTATGTATTTATTTTGATAGGGAACTATATTTATTTTCGATGTACATCATATGTGTATGTAAAATTAAGCATTTAATTGGGCAGTACATTAATAATTGTATTGTCATCGGTTCTTAACACAAAAATTTAAAAGGATATAACAAGCATAAAAAATGTAAAAAACTAAATTTTGATAACACTACGAGATATGCTGAAGCTGATAGCGCAGAATTTTAAACGAATCGTACTGTTGCGGCGACATTGAATTGCAAATACTAATCCTTGCAACAAACAGGTGCAGTCACAATACCGCAATCATTTTCCAAATGATGTAACACAGAAACTTTCACGCAAATGAGCATTGATAAATTATTTTACAAGAACTATTAAATCTGCACGACTTCCTCTCTGTTATTTACTTAAAAAAAATTTGCGCGTTTAAATAGAGTTAAATCTCGTGCGGTTTTAAGTTAAGATTAGCTAACATATGCGGTAATTTTAGTATCTCGAATAGTTTTACAGACGCTGTCATCTCTGGGAGGTCTTTAAAAGGACCATCATAAACAACATATAAAATATTCGATTGTAAATATAAGTAAAACGTGAGATTTAGATGTTGCGGCTTCTAAGTAAGATTTCATTCGTATTAGTCATAAAAAATTCCGGAACTCCACTGGGTTCGGCTGATTCAGCACTTGACATTACAAAAATGACCCATTTGTTTTCTTAAAATCAATAACTTTTTTCCGGAAAATAAATGCATTTTTTTTTTACAATTACAAGCGCGCGTAATGAGTTTAATGACAGTTACGCAACGACATGTGCGTGAGATGATTCACTTCGGTACCCAAATCTTTTTTACAGATTGGAAAATTGTCTGCTTCAAAAGACATGTTAAACGCTTTACAAAATGACTCATCTTGACAACTAGGTCGAGCAGCCCCTGGGGTAATCTTGATGCAGAAGTCACTCCCCGCAAGTGAAAAGTATACATAAAAACACCCTTAATGTCGCGTTTTATGATTATAGGGTTGTGGTGTTAATGAAGTCGATACGATTTATACCATTTTTTAACACACAAATTGGAATGTAATGGTTTATTGCTTTTATTGATTGACGAAGAACCGTATTCGATTTAGGAATAAATGCTAATTTTCTAAGTATGATCTTGACATTTAAAGAGTGGATTTTTAAGTACCAATTGATTGTAATATCAATAAGATATCAATTTACGCCCTACGGTGTTTGATTAAACTAATTACGAATGAAAATGTATGGACTTTGTATAAATAATAATTTTAGACCCATGACCGATGTATAGGTTTAATTTTATTAACAAATTAAGGAAACCATATTGCTGTATGTGATATTTTAAATGAAATTATTTATAATTAGTTAATTTTAACCAATATGGGTGTCATCTGATGAAACGCATGATGAAGTGCTTCTGAAATAAAGTAATTATGAATTTGATCTGATGTTTCCATTTAATTTTATTAACAAATTAATTAAAACTTATTACGGGGTTAGATTTTTGTAAATCCAATCATTGATAAGTAGTTAATTATAACAACTGTAATACGTTCATGAAGTATTTTTTAAATAAAATAATTAGAAATTTGATCTGATGTGTCAGTTTAATTTTATTAACAAATTAATTAAACTTAGTGCTGGGCCAGATTTTTTGAATTCAACTATTAATTATAACAAATTTTATGCCTTCTAATGACGTGTTTTGATCTGATGTTTTGGTTTAATTTTTTTAACAAATTAACAATAAGTTTTGTGCTACCTAGTGTCGACTCGTGTTAACGATCGCGTACGTAAATGCATTCGCATTAAACAACTATGTCGACAGGTATGTTCAAGCAGTTACATAAGTCGATCCTTCAATAATTATCGCCAACTAAGTGTTAGCAAAAATAAAAATCTTAAATCTTAAAAAATAAACAAAAATTGTTAACACTTTAGTTAGCGATTAATTATCGAAGGATCGACTTATGTAACTGCTTTTACATATTTGTCGACATAGTTCCTTAATGTTAACAAATTAATTAAAACTTAGTGTTAGGTCAGATTTTATTAATTCAACCATTTATAATTAGTTAATTATAACAAATTTTATACCTTCTGATGACGTTCATGAAGTTTTTCAAATAATGAAGTAATTACAAATTTGATCTGATGTTTCGGTTTAATTTTATTAACAAATTAATTAAAACTTATTGCTGGGTTCAACTTTTTAAATCCAAATATCGATAATTACTTAATAATAAGAAATTTTATGCCTCCCGATGACGTTAATGAAGTACTTTTCAAATAAAAGTAATTAGAATTTGATCTGATGTTTCGGTTTAATTTTAAGAAAAATTAATTAAAACTTAGTGCTGGGCCAGATTTTTGAATTCAACTATTAATTATAAGCAATTTTATGCCTTCTGATGACGTTCATGAAGTTTTTCAAATAAAGTAATTACAAATTTGATCTGATGTTTCGGTTTAATTTTATTAACAAATTAATTAAAACTTATTGCTGGGTCAGATTTTTGAATTCAACTATTGATAATTAATTAATTATAACAAACGTTATGCTTTTGGATGACGTTCATGAAGTACTTTTCAAATAAAGTAATTAGGAATTTGATCTGATGTTTCGGTTTAATTTTAAGAAAAAATTAATTAAAACTTAGTGCTGGGCCAGATTTTTTGAATTCAACTATTAATTATAAGCAATTTTATGCCTTCTGATGACGTTCATGAAGTTTTTCAAATAAAGTAATTACAAATTTGATCTGATGTTTCGGTTTAATTTTATTAACAAATTAATTAAAACTTATTGCTGGGTCAGATTTTTTGAATTCAACTATTGATAATTAATTAATTATAACAAACGTTATGCTTTTGGATGACGTTCATGAAGTACTTTTCAAATAAAGTAATTAGGAATTTGATCTGATGTTTCGGTTTAATTTTATTAACAAATTAATTAAAACTTATTGCTGGGTCAGATTTTTGAATTCAACTATTGATAATTAATTAATTATAACAAACGTTATGCCTTTTGGATGACGTTCATGAAGTACTTTTCAAATAAAGTAATTAGAATTTGATCTGATGTTTAGGTTTAATTTTATTAACAAATTAATTAAAAGTTATTGCTGGGTTCAACTTTTTAAATCCAAATATCGATAATTACTTAATAATAAGAAATTTTATGCCTCCCGATGACGTTAATGAAGTACTTTTCAAATAAAGTAATTAGAATTTGATCTGATGTTTTGGTTTAATTTTATTAACAAATTAATTAAAACTTATTGCTGGGTCAGATTTTTGAATTCAACTATCGATAATTAATTAATTATAACAAACGTTATGCCTTTGGATGACGTTCATGAAGTACTTTTCAAATAAAGTAATTAGGAATTTGATCTGATGTTTTGGTTTAATTTTATTAAAAAATTAATTAAAACTTAGTGCTGGGCCAGATTTTTTGAATTCAACTATTAATTATAAGCAATTTTATGCCTTCTGATGACGTTCATGAAGTTTTTCAAATAAAGTAATTACAAATTTGATCTGATGTTTCGGTTTAATTTATTAACAAATTAATTAAAACTTATTGCTGGGTCAGATTTTTTGAATTCAACTATTGATAATTAATTAATTATAACAAACGTTATGCCTTTGGATGACGTTCATGAAGTACTTTTCAAATAAAGTAATTAGGAATTTGATCTGATGTTTAGGTTTAATTTTATTAACAAATTAATTAAAAGTTATTGCTGGGTTCAACTTTTTAAATCCAAATATCGATAATTACTTAATAATAAGAAATTTTATGCCTCCCGATGACGTTAATGAAGTACTTTTCAAATAAAGTAATTAGGAATTTGATCTGATGTTTTGGTTTAATTTTATTAAAAATTAATTAAAACTTAGTGCTGGACCAGATTTTTGAATTCAACTATTAATTATAAGCACTTTTATGCCTTCTGATGACGTTCATGAAGTTTTTCAAATAAAGTAATTACAAATTTGATCTGATGTTTCGGTTTAATTTTAAGAAAAAATTAATTAAAACTTAGTGCTGGGCCAGATTTTTTGAATTCAACTATTAATTATAAGCAATTTTATGCCTTCTGATGACGTTCATGAAGTTTTTCAAATAAAGTAATTACAAATTTGATCTGATGTTTCGGTTTAATTTTATTAACAAATTAATTAAAACTTATTGCTGGGTCAGATTTTTTGAATTCAACTATTGATAATTAATTAATTATAACAAACGTTATGCCTTTGGATGACGTTCATGAAGTACTTTTCAAATAAAGTAATTAGGAATTTGATCTGATGTTTCGATTTAATTTTATTAACAAATTAATTAAAAGTTATTGCTGGGTTCAACTTTTAAATCCAAATATCGATAATTACTTAATAATAAGAAATTTTATGCCTTTGGATGACGTTCATGAAGTACTTTTCAAATAAAGTAATTAGGAATTTGATCTGATGTTTCGGTTTAATTTTATTAACAAATTAATTAAAACTTATTGCTGGGTCAGATTTTTGAATTCAACTATTGATAATTAATTAATTATAACAAACGTTATGCCTTTGGATGACGTTCATGAAGTACTTTTCAAATAAAGTAATTAGAATTTGATCTGATGTTTAGGTTTAATTTTATTAACAAATTAATTAAAAGTTATTGCTGGGTTCAACTTTTTAAATCCAAATATCGATAATTACTTAATAATAAGAAATTTTATGCCTCCCGATGACGTTAATGAAGTACTTTTCAAATAAAGTAATTAGGAATTTGATCTGATGTTTTGGTTTAATTTTATTAACAAATTAATTAAAACTTATTGCTGGGTCAGATTTTTTGAATTCAACTATCGATAATTAATTAATTATAACAAACGTTATGCCTTTGGATGACGTTCATGAAGTACTTTTCAAATAAAGTAATTAGGAATTTGATCTGATGTTTTGGTTTAATTTTATTAAAAAATTAATTAAAACTTAGTGCTGGGCCAGATTTTTTGAATTCAACTATTAATTATAAGCAATTTTATGCCTTCTGAAGACGTTCATGAAGTTTTTCAAATAAAGTAATTACAAATTTGATCTGATGTTTCGGTTTAATTTTATTAACAAATTAATTAAAACTTATTGCTGGGTCAGATTTTTTGAATTCAACTATTGATAATTAATTAATTATAACAAACGTTATGCCTTTGGATGACGTTCATGAAGTACTTTTCAAATAAAGTAATTAGAATTTGATCTGATGTTTAGGTTTAATTTTATTAACAAATTAATTAAAAGTTATTGCTGGGTTCAACTTTTTAAATCCAAATATCGATAATTACTTAATAATAAGAAATTTTATGCCTCCCGATGACGTTAATGAAGTACTTTTCAAATAAAGTAATTAGGAATTTGATCTGATGTTTTGGTTTAATTTTATTAAAAATTAATTAAAACTTAGTGCTGGACCAGATTTTTGAATTCAACTATTAATTATAAGCACTTTTATGCCTTCTGATGACGTTCATGAAGTTTTTCAAATAAAGTAATTACAAATTTGATCTGATGTTTCGGTTTAATTTTAAGAAAAATTAATTAAAACTTAGTGCTGGGCCAGATTTTTGAATTCAACTATTAATTATAAGCAATTTTATGCCTTCTGATGACGTTCATGAAGTTTTTCAAATAAAGTAATTACAAATTTGATCTGATGTTTCGGTTTAATTTTATTAACAAATTAATTAAAACTTATTGCTGGGTCAGATTTTTGAATTCAACTATTGATAATTAATTAATTATAACAAACGTTATGCCTTTGGATGACGTTCATGAAGTACTTTTCAAATAAAGTAATTAGGAATTTGATCTGATGTTTCGATTTAATTTTATTAACAAATTAATTAAAAGTTATTGCTGGGTTCAACTTTTTAAATCCAAATATCGATAATTACTTAATAATAAGAAATTTTATGCCTTTGGATGACGTTCATGAAGTACTTTTCAAATAAAGTAATTAGGAATTTGATCTGATGTTTCGGTTTAATTTTATTAACAAATTAATTAAAACTTATTGCTGGGTCAGATTTTTTGAATTCAACTATTGATAATTAATTAATTATAACAAACGTTATGCCTTTGGATGACGTTCATGAAGTACTTTTCAAATAAAGTAATTAGGAATTTGATCTGATGTTTAGGTTTAATTTTATTAACAAATTAATTAAAAGTTATTGCTGGGTTCAACTTTTTAAATCCAAATATCGATAATTACTTAATAATAAGAAATTTTATGCCTCCCGATGACGTTAATGAAGTACTTTTCAAATAAAGTAATTAGAATTTGATCTGATGTTTTGGTTTAATTTTATTAACAAATTAATTAAAACTTATTGCTGGGTCAGATTTTTGAATTCAACTATCGATAATTAATTAATTATAACAAACGTTATGCCTTTGGATGACGTTCATGAAGTACTTTTCAAATAAAGTAATTAGGAATTTGATCTGATGTTTTGGTTTAATTTTATTAAAAAATTAATTAAAACTTAGTGCTGGGCCAGATTTTTTGAATTCAACTATTAATTATAAGCAATTTTATGCCTTCTGAAGACGTTCATGAAGTTTTTCAAATAAAGTAATTACAAATTTGATCTGATGTTTCGGTTTAATTTATTAACAAATTAATTAAAACTTATTGCTGGGTCAGATTTTTGAATTCAACTATTGATAATTAATTAATTATAACAAACGTTATGCCTTTGGATGACGTTCATGAAGTACTTTTCAAATAAAGTAATTAGGAATTTGATCTGATGTTTAGGTTTAATTTTATTAACAAATTAATTAAAAGTTATTGCTGGGTTCAACTTTTTAAATTCAAATATCGATAATTACTTAATAATAAGAAATTTTATGCCTCCCGATGACGTTCATGAAGTACTTTACACATAAAGTAATTAGGAATTTGATCTGATGTTTCGGTTTAATTTTATTAACAAATTAATTAAAACTTATTGCTGGGTCAGATTTTTGAATTCAACTATTGATAATTAATTAATTATAACAAACGTTATGCCTTTGGATGACGTTCATGAAGTACTTTTCAAATAAAGTAATTAGAATTTGATCTGATGTTTAGGTTTAATTTTATTAACAAATTAATTAAAAGTTATTGCTGGGTTCAACTTTTTAAATCCAAATATCGATAATTACTTAATAATAAGAAATTTTATGCCTCCCGATGACGTTAATGAAGTACTTTTCAAATAAAGTAATTAGGAATTTGATCTGATGTTTTGGTTTAATTTTATTAAAAAATTAATTAAAACTTAGTGCTGGACCAGATTTTTTGAATTCAACTATTAATTATAAGCACTTTTATGCCTTCTGATGACGTTCATGAAGTTTTTCAAATAAAGTAATTACAAATTTGATCTGATGTTTCGGTTTAATTTTATTAACAAATTAATTAAAACTTATTTCTGGGTCAGATATTTTGAATTCAACTATTGATAATTAATTAATTATAACAAACGTTATGCCTTTGGATGATGTTCATGAAGTACTTTTCAAATAAAGTAATTAGGAATTTGATCTGATGTTTCGGTTTAATTTTATTAACAAATTAATTAAAAGTTATTGCTGGGTTCAACTTTTAAATCCAAATATCGATAATTACTTAATAATAAGAAATTTTATGCCTCCCGATGACGTTAATGAAGTACTTTTCAAATAAAGTAATTAGAATTTGATCTGATGTTTCGGTTTAATTTTATTAACAAATTAATTAAAACTTATTGCTAGGTCAGATTTTTTGAATTCAACTATTGATAATTAATTAATTATAACAAACGTTATGCCTTTGGACGACGTTTATGAAGTACTTTTCAAATAAAGTAATTAGAATTTGATCTGATGTTTCGGGTTATTTTTTTTATCAAATTAATTAAAACAGCTGGGTCAGATTTTTTTAAATCCAGTTATTATTACAAATTTGTGTGTCTTTTGATGACGCTCTTGGCGTACTTTCTCTACCCATGCTATTAGAAATTTGAATCCATTTATCTATTTAGTATTAAAAATATGAGCAAAAAAATGTACAGTAGTTTATGTGATAATTTCCGGTTGCTTTTAGGAGGGCATCGTGTGCACATATCAAAGTAAAATGAAATTGGTTATTTGTTCAAAAGCAAAACCGATGAAAAGTGAACGTCAACGCGTTTCACAAATATTTCGACAGCTTGTTTTGTTGTTACAGTCGCACCTACACGAAAAGTGCATAACTTTAAAACACAATAAACAATCTTATTTTAGATGCTAAGATGTTTCCTTGCTCATTGACCGAAAACTGTAATTTCTGAAATATGAAGTGGAACAAGTCCACGCTATTTCGGTTTGCACAAACAATATTGAATTAATGCTTAATGAAAGTGGGGAAAGGAGTTGAATCGAAAATGCACATTTTCACCACTTCTGTTAATTAATTTCTTTGTCTTTGTTTAAAGTAATCTAAATCGTTAGGTTTGTTTTGTGATGGATTTGTTTTAAGTAATGTGTAATTTTAAATGAAATCAATTAAGTAATTATTTTACTGATTTGTCGTGGTTAATTGGTTGAAGAGAGGAAATGGGTCTGATTAGTTACTTGAAACGTGCGGATGTAGCATTACTTGCCTTCATTGAGATTTTAATTGTAATTTTTGGTCTAATTACGTATTTTTTTTTTCTGAATTTTAACTAATAAATTGTTATAAATTCACATCGTATTCTGTACACATTTTCTATAGGGGAAATAAAATTCAGAAACTAGTATCGTCATTTTAACAAAAATTAACAATTATTTAGATTATGAGACACGGTTTGTGCAATAATCTAATTACGAATTTGTTTCTGAATTGTAACTAACAATTCACTTTGCAGAAATTGTTTTGTATTCACATTGTATTCTGTAGACATTTTTGTATAGTGGGGAAATAAAATCCAGAAACCAATCTCCTTGTACACATTTTTATATACGAAAATATGGAATCCAGAATGCTGTCCACCCATTTAAACAAACATTTAATCATTTAAACATCCGACACGTTGCATTGATCAGTAATCTATTTGCGGTTTTTTTTCTGATTTTTAACTGAATATTTTTCTATCATAAATTGTACACATTTTTGTATGCGAAAATATAAAATCTAGAATGCTGTCCACCCATTTAAAGAAAGATTTAATTATTTAAACATCCGACACTTATATTGATCTGTAATCTATTGCGCTCACTCTATTTAAAGAAATAGCATCGAATAATTGAAAATCTAGAATGATATCCGACACGTTGCATGGATCCGTTATCTGTTTGCAGTTTTTTTCTGATTTTTAACTGAATCTTTTTCTGTACATAAATTGTACACTTTTTGTATACGAAAATGAAAATCTAGAACGATGTGTCCACTCATTTTAACAAATATTTAATCATTTATACATCCGACACGTTGCATTGTTCTGTAACCTATTTGCGGTTTCTCTGAATTTAACTAAATCATTCCTTTGTATAAATTTTTTTAATTCACATTGTATTATGTACAGATTTTTGCATATGAAAAGATAAAATCTAGAATGCATTCATTCAATTTGAAGAAATAGTATGGAATCATTTAGATCACGATATGTCGTATTGATCAATAATTTATTTACGTTTTTTTCCTGATTTTTGACTTAATATTTTTCTGAACTTACATTGTATATGAAAATATATAATCTAGAATTCTGTCCACTCATTTAAACAAACTTTAAATGATTTATAGATTCGAGACGTTGCGTTGATTTGTAATCAAAATTGCTCTATAATGTATTTACGTTTTATTCTGATTTTTAACTAATAATTTTTCTGTACCTAAATTGTACACATTTTTGTATATGAAAATATAAAATCTAGAATGCTGTCCACCCATTTCAAGAAAGATTTAATCATTTAAACATCCGACACTTACATTGATCTGTAATCTATTGCGGTCACTCTATTTAAAGAAATAGTATCGAATAATTTAAATTGCGAGATATCGAATTGATCTATAATCTATTTACGGTTTTTTGTTGATTTTTAACTTTTTAACGGTACATACATTGTACACATTTTTCTATATACTTAAACAAAGATTATCTTTGAAACATCCGATCTGTAATCTATTTGCGGTTTTCTTCTGATTTTTAACTGAATATTTTTCTGTCATAAATTGTACACATATTTGTATACGAAAATAGAAAATCTAGAATGATGTGTCTACTCATTTAAACAAAGATTTAATCATTTATACATTCGAGACGTTGTATTGATTTGTAATCTATTTGTGGTTTTCCTTGATTTTTAACTAAATGATTCATTTGTATAAATTGTTTTAAATTCATATCGTATTATGTACAGATTTTTCCGTATGAAGAAATAAAATCTAGATACATTCACCCTATTTAAACGTATACAATTGAATCATTTTTGATCGCGAAATGTCGAATTGATCTATAATCAATTTCCGATTTTATTTTGATTTTTAACGGAATATTTTTCTAAACATAAATTGTACATATTTTTATATACGAAAATATAAAATCTAGAATGCTATTATCCATTTAAACAATGATGTCATCATTTAAACATCTGAGACGTTGCATTGATCTGTAATCTATTTGTGTTTTTTTCTGATTTTTAACTAAATGATTCATTTGTGAAAATTGTTTTAAATTAACAACGTATTATGTAGACATTTTTGCAAAAATCACATAAAAAATAAAATCTATAATGCTGTCACGCCAGTTAAAGAAATTATATTGAATCATTTAGATTGCGAGATGTCGAATTTATCTATAATCTATTTACGGTTTTTTTCCTGATTTTTAACAAAATATTTTTCTGTACATAAATTGTACACATTTTTATAAACGAAAATATAAAATCTAGAATGCTGTCCGCCCATTTAAACAAAAATTTAATCATTTATACATCCGAGACGTTGCATTGATCTGTTGATCTATTTGCGGTTTTTTTCTGATTTTTAACTAAATAATTCATTTGTATAAATTTTTTAAATTCACATCGTATTATGTATCTAGAGATTTTTCCGTATGAAGAAATAAAATTAAATACATGCACCCTATTTAAACGTATAGTTTTGAATCATTGGAATTGTGAAATGTCGAATTGATCTATAATCTATTTCCGGTTTTATTTTGATTTTTAACGGAATATTTTTCTAAACATAAATTCTATACGAAAATATAAAATCTAGAATGCTGTCACCCCAGTTAAAGAAATGATATTGAATCATTTAGATTGCGGGATGTCGAATTTATCTATAATCTATTTACGGTTTTTTTCTGATTTTAAACAAAATATTTTTCTGTGCATAAATTGTACACATTTTTATAAACGAAAATATCAAATATAGAATGCTGTCCACCTATTTAAACAAAGATTTAATCATTTAAAAATCCGACACGTTGCATTGATCTGTATAATCTAGTTGCTGTTTTTAACTAATGATTCATTTGCATACATCTTATTATGTACAGATGTTTGCTTATAAAAAAATCAAATCTAGAATGCCGTCACTCTATTTAACAGAATAGTATAGAATCATTTAGGTTGCTCATTTATTTACGTTATAAAAAAAATATTATTCAGATCGTGAGGCTTCGCATTGCGCTGTAATCTATTGTAACTAAGTAGCTTTTTTTTAACTGTTTTTAATTCTAATATCCAGAAGGTAGTCCCCTCATTTAAATATATGATTAATAATTTAGCTGTAGTTGATTTGGTTTAAATTTTAATTTTTCTAAATTTGTTGTATGGCAGTAAAGAACTACGCTCGTTTTTAAAATTTTTGACTTTCGTTAGATTTTAAAAATAATATTATATGTTGTAGTACTTTATAAATAAGTTGAATTAAATTTGAAAAAATTTCAAAATTTGATAGGTAAGGTTATGTTTGAGGTCAAAGGTCAAACATAGATTTGCAAATATCTTTAAAACTATTCCATGTACACAGAGAAAACTGTTGTAATACTTATGACTGGAAAGTTAGGTCTAACTTCTCCCTACGGCTCTATTTTTACCTAAGACCATTATGATTCAGCTAGAGAACCATTTTTTAAGTCGAAATACAAATTTAAAAAACTCAAAATATTTCCGTCAAATTTTTTAAAATGTAATTGTTTAATAATAATTCGTCTTTAATATTCAAAATGTCATTATTATCTAGGTTTTCTATATGCATCTACCTGAACTGTGTTAGGAGTCACGGGGTGCTGTACTATGTAAATGTGTGAATAGCAAAATATATGTTTCCAGAAAAATACTGTACAGGGTGGGCAAATACGCGGGATAAGCGGTTTTATCTCGGAAATCACTCATCTTATCATCTTGGTATGTGGTAATAGTAACTAAGAGGGTTTCTAAAATGGCCACCAGGGGATGCCATCTTGAATTTTATAACCCGTTTTATGAAAAATTTTCTTATGTGAACGATAGTAAGAGTGAATCCTGTTTTAAAACTAAGACAAATTCAAGCGTTTTTTGTTAAATACCTTTTGCTCTCTATGAAAGGATGGTGGTGGGGGGTGTTAGAACATTTTCGAAAATTATTTTAATAATCTTGCTGTACAATTTGGACACAATATGTTTATACGACTGCAAATGCACGTGGTTTAAGTAAATGTGCTTAAAAAAAAACTAATATAAAGTATTATTTTTAGTTTTAATATCAAATCATTGTAGTTCAACTCGGTGTAATTCCGTTTTTCACGCTATAAGATTTTAATCCCAATTCTCATCTAAACTAGAACCCGGATCAATTGAAACTAATCTCTATAGTAAATTCATTACCCTAAGGGATTTAGCTACGTTCCCATCTAGAAGAGAAAACGTCTTTACCCGTCACCCAATAATTTCCAATCAACTTGACGGAATTAATGTTCGTAATCAACTAAACACGCTGTATGAATTAAGTAAATTATTTTAAAAATCGCGATATTACGATAAAGCGTGGTTATTAATTGAATGTTAGCGTGTCGACGAGGATTTTGAGAAAAAAATACACGTCATTCCTGTCCATATGAAAAAATCGTATTGTCTTCTGATTCAGGATTAACTGGAGACATTATTTTGCGTTAGTCAGCGTGTTAAATGGAAATGTAACGGATACTCTCTAATAGCTTGAAGAAACAATATATTTCTTAAGAACCTCGTATGACTAATTTTTAATTAACCCCTGATCTAATCGATACAGATGGAGTAATAATTTTTGTATTAAATGTAGGTGAAAACATTTATGTAATTTCCTTAATTAACAATAGACATACACCGGAACGATTCTTGTCGCTGTCAACCCTTACAAGGACATTGACATCTATTCTCAAGTAAGTACATATTGATAAATTAACTTGCATGCTACGTCTTTTATTTCCGCACGTTGTTATGTGAATTTTGATATTTTGCACAGTCTAGACTGTTATTATGTCATCCCCGGCTTCGAAAATTGTGAAATTCGGACTGTATGTCGGACGATAAGGGTTTTTTAAATTGAATTCTACGTACCTCTGCTTTCAGTTTCAGTAATTTTCAGAGAGAGTAACTAAATTAAAAACTGAAAAAAAAAAAATCGGTAGACAGTCTGATGCCGGCTATAAAATTAAAAAGTGTTTGAAAATAAAGTAAGGATTTTAGTATTCGATAATAATTTTCCTCAAAAAAAATGTTCGTTGATTGGAATTTCTTTTTAACCTTTTGTCAACATGAGCGGTTAACTTTTTCAGAGGTTCTTGCATGTCCAACCTTGAATATATACACTGATCATTTCTGCTTTGCAGTTTGTGTTTATACTGTACAAAGGGGGCGTGGCACCACCGCGTCACTCAAATAAGGTGTCGTTCGGGTGTTTTTCAGGATCAGATTCCAGATTTGCCTGGAAGTCACTTCTCTTGGAATGGAGAGTTGTTCGAACAAGTGGATGCAGTGGCAATACGAAGTCCACTGAGTTCATTGATAGCCAATTTTGAAAAGAATGATGATATCTATGTCGTTTGGATAATCAATTTCTCTGACCCTGATGGAACGAAGGATTTGTGAACCAGATAATCTTTAGGTCACGCATATTTTCCATACTTATTCAAAATCACACACCGCATAGCAAGAATTCTGAAAAGGCAAGGCATCAAAACTATCCAAGAAGATTTAGGGGACCATCATATCTGCACAGGACAAACTAAATTTTCCCTCGGCAACCGCAGTTTACCATGTACCTTCTTGTGGCAAGGTATAAATATGAACCATCAACAGATCGATGGGACTAGGCTTAAAGAACATCGAACAAACTTCCATCAGTAGAAAAAAATGCCCTTAGCAATGGAGATCACAAGATACTCTTCGAGAGCTCAACGGATTCGTTTGAGACCCTTCGGATTCATAAGCATCCAGAAAATTTTAGCAGAAAGGAAGAAACTCTGAGACTCAACCGGATCTGGATCCTCAAAAAAACAGAACGGCAGGTTACGAAGATCCGCAAGCCCCTCCCTCTTTGAACTAGTATAAATACAATCTGCGAATCAGAAATCATCAGTCTACACCCAACATTGAAGATGGAAGGACCTTTGAAAAAAACTGATCACTCGTGTTAGCGAAACAAATTCCAATCAACGAAGACTTGTAGTCCTGAATCTAGACGACAACAGCTCACCAACAGGGCGCGAAATTTGACTATTAATATAGGAACCATTTATTTTTATCAGTATAATTGTTGAATACACAATTGCTCAAATCTGAGAAAGTAACAGAATTTTATTCAACATTAACAAGACCGCTTCAGAAAACATAAATGAACGCGACTAGTCGTCACATGAAGATAAATTGGGCAGAATTATCGACATTCGGTATCAACAAAATCCTTTTTGGTGTTTTCATTTATTTGCTGTACATACCCCTTCGTAACAGTGGAAGATTGCGACTTCCTTTTATCTTTTTGGAGTCTGAATATCAGCTTTACTATCAGCGAGAACGGTCACAGAATTTTTATGTAAACATGTTCAGTTTTAATTTCTTCTGGTATTGCCGCGAAGGAATTATTCCTCACTGACTGCTCACAGCATATCTTCTTGGGCTTCAATTCTCAACACGGTTGTAAAAGGAATCACATTTTTGGAATATATAAATAATTACCCTTGTAAGATTTTTTTTAGTTGAGAGGGTAAATCAAAGACCATTACACTGGTTTCAATCTGCCAACGTTTTACCCCACCTATGCGGACTTTTTCAATGGCTCTTGAACTTCGGGCGTGACAGTCAACATCTATACTCAGTATACTATTGGCGCGGAGTAATAAACCTGTCAGAATTATCGAATGTCCCGTATTGAAGTGGCGTAGGTACCTGATACGTTTGGAAAATCATATTTTTAGTAGGTAAATATATTATAATAGTAAAATCTACCTTGATATGAATTACTATGTGGTTTCTTTTATAGTTTCAATCCTTACTTTGTGAAATCTATTTTCATAGTAAATAATTTAATTCAGCAATATTCCACCGTATCTTGGTATAATACCCACATCTACGGTTATGATTCTCATTTCGTCAGTACCTGGGCTGATGGCAACGTGTTTACACAGATTAAACTATTGTTCCAGACCCTAGATGGGTCGATATGCTGCAAGAGCGGCACAATGATCGTATTTTGGTTAGAATTTATTGGTTTTACTTAACCGTAGAAGTACCGCTTTCACAAGATAATAAAGAATTATTTCAAGCAATTATGATTGATTACTCCGCGCCAATAGTATACAGACTTTAGCATTAAATTAAAATTCCGCATAGGTCGGGCAAAACGTCGGCAAATTAAAACCATGGTAGTGGTCTTTAATTTCGCTCCTCCACCTGAAAGAATGCTTACAAGGACAATTATCTTTAACTACAATTTCGGAGGATTTAACTTGTTTGGAATATATTTTTGTTTGTTT
This sequence comes from Abscondita cerata, assembly GCA_030710515.1. Classification (NCBI taxonomy): domain Eukaryota; kingdom Metazoa; phylum Arthropoda; class Insecta; order Coleoptera; family Lampyridae; genus Abscondita; species Abscondita cerata. Next base: position 29,123 of record JALBCR010002905.1, read on the forward strand.
ACTCGTCGCTATAGTGAATTATATTTTGTATGTCATTGCCATGTTGTTGAATTCGTCAACCTACAACGTTATTTTCAAATTAAACTTATTCTGTCAATAAATATCTACTGTTGTACTTTAAAAATTTCTATGTTCAGGTGGTTGAACATTTGTTAACAATAGTGTATCGATTTCTATGGACTTCTGAATATTATCTTGAGAGTTCTATCGATTACTGTCAATTCTCGAAGCTTACACACCTATAATTAAAAGTTGTCACTGTTTTTCTTGTAACGACTTAAAATTTCTGTGTTCCGACGTTTGAATTATTTTTCGCGATAATGAATCGATTTTTAATTTTGGAAAACTTTTAAAAAGTCTTGACATTACTCTTAATGCTTGAATTGTGCAGGGCGATGCTTAAATAGTTACATCTGCTTTTCGTATTTTCAAAATTTCAGTATTCAGCTGGTTAAAAATTTTATCACAATAATGAATCGATTTTAGTGGACTTCTATAGCACTTCAGGGGTTCTAACGATTAGTCTCAACATTCGAAGCTTACAAACCGATAATTAAGAAGTTCCCACTGTTTTTCGTATATTGACTTAAGATTTCTATGTTCAGACGGTTGAATTATTTTTCACGATTATGAATCGATTCCTAATTCTGGAAAACATTTGAAAAGTTATAGAACATTACTGTTAATGCTTGAACTTTGAAGGGCAATACTCAAAAGTTACAGCTGCTTTTCGTGCTTTCAAAATTTCTATGTTCAGGTGGTTGACATTTTTTTCATAATAATGAGTCAATTTCTGTGACTTCTATGTTCAGACGGTTGAATTATTTTTCACGATAATTAATTGGTTTATAACTCTCGATAAGTTTTGATATTATTTTTAATGCTGGAACTGTGCAGGGTCATGCTGAAAAAAGCTACATCTGCTTTTAATATTTTCAAAATTTCTGTGTTCAGGTAGTTTCACAGTAATGAATCGACTTCTGTGGACTTCTGTTTTACACTTCAGGATTACTCTCAAAACTCGAAGCTCAAAGAACTATAATTCTCACTGTTTTTTGTTTATCAACTTAAATTTCTATGTTCAGGCGGTTGATTTATTTTTCACGATAATGAATCGATTTCTAATGAATTCGGATAAACTTTGAGAAGTTTTGACATTACTTTTAAACTTGCAGGGCACTTGAAAAGTTACATGTGCTTTTCGTACTTTCAAAATTTCTATGTTCAGCTGATCGAACATTTTTTTTCAATAATTTTTCTATTTCTATGGACTTCTAGAAGAGTTCTAACGATTACGCTCAATACTCGAAGCGCACAAACCCATATTTATTATGTTTTTACAGTTCTTCGTGTATCGACTGAAATGATCTATGTTCAGATTGAAAATTTCTGTTCAGATTCTCACGATAATGTATTGAGTTTTATACAGTTTTGGAATGCCTTTCTAACGGTTAATGTTAAGGTTCGAAGCCTACAAGGTTACAGTGAAAGAGTTCTCGCTGTTTTTGTACGTTGACTGAAAATTCCTATATTCAGATTGAAAAATTTGTCACGATATTGTATTAACAGTTTTCGTAACTTATTGAAAATCAGTTCAGGTTAAACATAATTTTCACGATAATCAAAGCATCAGAAATAGTTCCACTGAAAGTAGTGTTCGAAGTTTTTCAAACATTATTTAATAAGTTCTCTCTGTTCAGATGTTTGAAAAATTCGTGTTCAAGAAATGTATTTACATATTTCGATAGAGTTCTGTAGCAATTTCTATCGAGTTCTGCATAGAAACTTCAATAGTTCTAACGATACTGTTTAATCGCATAAACCGATATTGAAAAAGTCTTCTTGTTGTATTTCGTACATTATCTGAAAATTTTTGGTTCAGGCGCTCGAATCATTCTTCATGGTAACCACCCATTTCACAGATAAGATTCGATCTTCTTTTAGCGATTGTGTTCTGCTAACAATATTTTATGTAGGCAGGACCTAAATTAATATATTTAATTGCGACTCAACTATCTATCCAATAAGCAAAGATAACGGAAAGTCTCGGTTTTCGATAGATCGAAACTCAAGTTTTGTCTTGAGGCGTGTTTATATAAAATAATAATTGTAGATTTTGTACACTTCCGCTAATGCATTTACGCTATTCTGATGAGCCTCAAAAAGGCGAAACGCGTGTATGTAGGTGCCGTTCATAATTATCCAATTATCACTGTCTACTGTTTTATTCTATTGGCAGGAATTCGATGTTTTCGCAATGTTGAAGAGTTCACAACCGGCAATACTACAGATTTCTACAAATTATTACAATTTAATGAAGAAATAACTAATAATAATAATGAAACGAAACATTTGCAATAAAAATAAAATAAATTTTTTTCACATCGCTACACATTTTTTGCTATCGTTTTTCTAATAAAATTTATCAAATAAAAAATCAAATTTGTAAAGTTCAATACATAAAACAGCAAAAAAAATCGTCGAACCATTCAAATATCATTTTGCACTCAATTAAGTTTCGAATTGGGGGAAAAACTTTTTCATAATAAAAATGAATTATATAAGCGTTTCGATAACACGAATGGAATTTTCTACAAAAATTTTGAAACGGATGCTTTCGATAATTTGCGAACCGCATATTTGTTTATCAAAGGAACTAGTTATCAATGTAAACCAGAAAAATTCCGTATCTTGTGAAAAAAACCAAATTATTTTCGCTGCATTATTTTATTCTAATGCGACTCCAACTTCTGTATCGTGAGAAATCGTATATAACATGATACGGTCACTTCTTTTAATAATTACGCCTCTTTTACGTTCTTCTTTCGTCAAACAATGCCCGGGAAACCGGAAACGTAATAATTACTATCAGATTATCCGCTTGGGGATGTAAGGAATTTTGATCAATTACTTTACTCCATTTTTTTTTGACAAGGACTGAATATGCAAGTCAAAAGTATTAAATTGCTGATTAATAACGAAATTAGGCTAGCGAACTAATTTGTACCCATTAGCATTTTTTCATATTCATTGATGTAATGTGATTTAACCGATTAGAAGGAACTTTATTTCTATATCAGAACAAACAATGTTACAGATTTTATATATCGACTTTGGAACTAATTTGAACCCACATTATGTTTCTTTAATATCCATATTTCGTTTATAATAATCGATTTAATTTTTTTTAATAGTTTCGACCGAGAATTGTTTCAAAATTTTGCTCATTAGAAACAACATCGAATTTTGAACTAATTTGCATCCATGCACTTTTTCAAAATGTGAATACTTATTTTGTTTTGTAATGAATTACATTAACAGTGTTCCAAAACGTCAATATTTTGTTTATAATAAATTAGCGTATTTAACCTGTTTTTAGAGTTTGGGCGGAAAATCATTTAAAAAATTTGCAAACAGAAACAAAATCAACCATATTTTTTATCGAATTTGAAACTAATTTGTACCCTCAAACATATTGTCATAAAAGAAAGTCGTTAATACCATTCCCAAATCAGACACCATCGTATTTAGGGAACTGATTTGTTCTGAACACATTTTCGATTGTTTAAACAAATTCTTGTTTGATTCAATAAAAAAACAGAACAAAATAATAATTTCTAAATGAAACACCTAACATGCCAAATCTGAATTTAAAACTAATTGTTCCCATGAATGTTATTGATGAAGTTTAAATCGAAATTGGAACTAATTTGAACCCAACGCATTTTTCTATAATATTCATATTCCGATCGATTTGTTTATCATGTTTTAACAGTTTCGACAGAAAATCGTTTAAAAATTTAGAAAATCAGAAACGAAGTTGACAATATTGCCTAACGAATTAGAATTTAATTTGTGTATAGGGTGGGCCATTTTCGACACTTTTAAAGGAAACTCCTTCATCCAATTGAGATAGGCAAAACTGATGTCGGTGTTTGAGGCTTATTTTAATGAGAAACACAATGGCGAAAACCGCATGGCGATATTCATTGTAGTGTCGGAGATACAGGGTGATTTTCGAATATCTGCATTTTAGAAAAATGTCTGTAAATTGTTTCTTGTTGAAAAAACTTTGATTCAGCTCATTTTTACGTAGACTCCAATGCCGTTTTCAAAATGAGTATACGGGGTCACGTCAAAAAGTAATCGTACCAAACTTACTTTTTTTAAATAGAACACCCTGTATATTTTTATCGATTTTATTTCTCTCATAAACCAACTTTCCGTAGAAATTGTATATAACCTATAAATCGAAAATGAAATCTGAAATTATATCTAATCTGTCAATTTGAATCCACACGCATTTTCTAGAATGTCCATCTTTTGTCTGTAATTGATTTGTTTATCTGATTACGCCACGTTTCGACAGAACAATCGATTTTGGAATTAATTTGTACCAATTATCTTGTTTGCATCATGTTAATATTTAGGTCATAATCCATTTTTTGTTCTGATAACTTTACGTATTTAATCGGTTCCAACTAAAAACTATCCATTGAATATTTCTTCTCTCTATTGGCAAAAAGGCGAAAAATCATTATTTTCAAAAATTTGTTATTCGGTGACATTCAGATGTACAGAATCTGATTTGGAAAGTTTTTCGGTTAATCTATTAAAATACGTCGCGTAATAAATAAATGCTATGGGTACAAATTAGTTTCAAATTTGATAGATAAAATTTTGAATTTTGTTTATTTTGTAGGATTTATAACAAAATTTTCCGTCAAAACACGTTGGGCAATCACACAGTTTTTTAAACAATTTAAATATAAAGCAAATTCAATTTTTGTTTGGGTAAATTAGTCTAAATTTTCATCGTTTTTGTTTTAAATTGATACAAAGTGCCAATTTTATTGACGTAAACATTCATATTCATATTGTATGACGCCTTGTATTACACTAAAGGTGACGTAAATTACAGATGATAAAGAATTCAATTAAAAGAATATGTTGACACTAGGAAAAATTACTGGTGGGTACAAGTTAGACTTTGTGTTTTGGTTTTTTTTAACTATTTTTTATCGAAACCCTTCAAACACGTTGTGTAAACAGATAAACTATTTGATTAGAAACAAAGTATGTATTGACATTTTCGAAAATGCTTGTGGGTTTAAATTAGTAGTGCTTATAATTCGATGGATGCGATTACTACTTTTTGTCGAAACGTGTGTCCCAAATTGAGTATCTGGTTATCTTTGTTATTAATGAAGATACAATTTTTGGAATTCGGAAAAACAAAAAACTAGTTTTCAAATAAATCAAATACTTCCAAAAACATTTTTGAAACAAAAGTTGTTTGTTTCGTTAAAGTAAACTTATAAATAATGTTGAAAAAAAGAATTACTTTCATTGTTTTCGAGATAGTGCTAGTAACTTTATATTTTTTAAATGGTCGCCATCTTGGATTTTATTAATAAAAAAATATTCTGCTTTCAATAATGTGCAACAATCTAAGTTTTAGGTAATAAATTGCTGTTATTTGATTTTTTAAAATAATTTCGGTTGATACTGTTGAGAAGACATGCTTGTGGGTACAAATTAGTTCCAAATTTGATGGATGAGATTGTTAATTTTTTTCTTTTGTGGGATTTTTTCCGTTAAATCAGGACATTGCGTAATCAGACAAGCTTTTTAAACAAATAAGAATTTGTTTGAACAATTTTTTTTTGCTTACTAATTCTAAATTTTCACCCGTTTTTGTTTCAAATTTTCACAAAGTGGGGGTGCCAAGTTTATTGACGTAAACATTCGTATTTATATAGTATAACGCGTTGTATTCCACTAAAGGTCACGTAAGTCACCAGGGATGTACATACATGACAGAATATTAATAGCAAAGAGATAAATACGTAGCGATATGAACACTGTTTTCTTTTGTAATTTCAGGGTTACATATGCCGATACCATGGCAAAAAGATGGGCAGTTTGGAACCGCACGTTTTCGCTCTTGCCGAAGCGGCATATTCTTCTTTGCGGAGAGGTAAACCGGGCGGAGGAACGATGAATCAAAGTTTAGTGATAAGCGGCGAAAGCGGTGCGGGAAAAACTGAAAATACTAGATTTATTTTACAATATTTGTGTTCGGTAACGAGCGGCGTTTCCGCATGGGTCGAACAACAAATTTTGGAAGCGAACACGATATTAGAAGCATTCGGTAATAAATACCTTTTGTTGGAAAACTGGTGCTATGTATCATCTTTTGTAGGAAATGCTAAAACCGTTCGGAACGATAATTCCAGCCGATTTGGTAAATTTATGCAAGTTTGTTTCGACTCGCGCTGGATGATCGCCGGATGCATCGTTCAAGATTATTTATTAGAACAATCTCGGATAACTTTTCAAGGACCTGGAGAAAGGAACTATCACGTATTTTACCAGTTGGTTGAAGGAGCCAAAGTAAGACGGGTACTAGTTTTAGGGGTACTACTAATAAAATAATTTCTTATAGCATAACAAAGAACTAGCAGCCCAGCTCCATTTAAAAGACGCGGATTTCTACAACTACCTAAATCAATCTGGGTACATCAAAATGGAGGGGGATGCAAAACGTTTAGATAATTTACGATTGGCCTTCAACGTTTTACAAGTACCACCAGCAATGTGCAACGGGATCTTCCAAACACTCTCAGCCATTCTTTGGCTCGGGAACTTAACGTTTCAAGTAAGCATTCATTTCGGCCATCTTCGCTTTCTTCACTTGCACTTTTTCAGGACGTCGACGGAGAAAGATGTCAGTTAACTCAGGGTGACCTTAACATTTTAGAAATAATAGCCAATCTATTAGGTTTAGACATAGAAAATTTAAAGCAGGTAGTGCTGGTTAGGCAGATTAACGTGCGCGGGAACATTACAGAGATACCGTTGAAACTGCAAGAGGTAAGATGAATCCTCGCTTAGAGTAGTTGCAATAAACAAATTTAGGCTAGGGAAAATAGACACGCGATGGCCAAAGCATTGTACTCTCGAACTTTCGCGTGGCTCATCAACCACATTAACACTTGCACGTATCCTGGAAAAAACGACGCCAGCTTTCTAGGAGTTCTCGACATCTTTGGATTCGAAAACTTTGCCGTTAATTCTTTCGAACAACTTTGCATCAATTACACTAACGAAAAATTGCACAAATTTTTCAATCACTATGTCTTCGCTCTAGAACAAGAAATAGTAAGTGACACAACTTGGAAAAATGTTGATTAATTTTTTATTGTAGTACCAACAAGAAGAAATCACGTACAATCACATCAGTTTTACTGATAATACTCAATGTTTGGAATTGTTGGAAAAACCTCCTCGGTGCGTTCTAAGATTGTTATCTGAACAGTGTCATTTGCCTAAAGGTTGTGATTCGTCTTATATAACGAACTTGCATGCAGAGTTTGAAAGCCATGAACATTATGTTAAAGGTAATTTAATTTTAATAAGAAACTTTATGTTAGACAATAGAATGACAGTCAGCTGTCTATTAGTTGGCATTTTTGAGGTTACGTATGTGAATAATAACAATCATTAGCTTACACCTAGTACAAACAATAAAGGATTAGATTTTGACATACACTTATATCTTATACTGTTTTCTTAAACATTAATTTTTATTGTCATTTCCCTTCTATTATCGCGTTCATCTTTCTCCTACTCTCCCGATAACAATGTTCTTACTTTTTATAGCTTTCTTCCACCACGAGAATATTTAGCTGTAACTAGAATTTGAAAGATTATTAAATTCAACTCAATGATTCTTACTCTTATCTTCTCTTTGCCTACTCTTATAATCATCAGATCTCCTTGTCATAAACCTCTTTTTTTTTGTATTGTCGCCCCACTCTCACCACTTGGTCAACAACTATTACTTTTTTTACGAATTTATTTTTATCGCCATAGCTTAACTTTAACCTAGATAGTTTCATTTACATATTAGATTCTCTATTTCCTCCTTTCTTTACCTTCATTTTCTTTCTTCCACGTCATTTTTGAAACACTCTCATCCTCTTCTCAAGTTTGCTAACAAGTTTTCACGGGCTACCAGTCAGATATTAAATTTGTTCTCTTTATGTTTTAAGTTTTTATCACTTCTGCGCATATTTTATACCCTGCTTAGTCATTTGTCATTTTTACCTCCCTTTATGCCTCCGGGAATGCTTTACGTTTTACTTTATGAATTTCTTGTTTGTTTTAAATTCTGCCTTGGTTTTGTTTTTTCCCAATTTCATTCTTCTCTTTTCTATATTTTATTCCCTTTTTCTCGTTCTCTTCTATTTCGTTGTTGTTATTTCTTTTGGTTTTTCTTACACTCCCTCTTTAACTTCTTAACTCTTTTTTTGTGATGTAAATATTGTCCCTCGTTCTGATTCCTTTTTTGAAACTACCTTGCCAGTTACGTATTAACTATTTCTTTATTCAAACTCCTTATTACTTCTCTGTCATTACCACTCTTCAGTTCTCCAGATTTTATTTATTTATTATTACTTCTTTCATCTCCTTTCCCCTTATACCTCATTGCTCTTCTTGAATTGTGACTGTTATTCCTGCTTTTTTCGTTCATCTGTTTTTTTAATTATTTTTAAATCAGAAATCGCCATAAACCCCCTTTTTCTAATCTTAATTATATCTTTATCCCCCTTCATATATTTCTCTATATCTATTCTTTCTTTTTCCACCTTCCTCTACTTCATTTTATACCTTTCTATACTTTCAACTGTCCATTTTGTCTTGTTTTCCAATGTTGCTTTTCTTTGTCTTCTTTTTCCTGATTCTTTGAATAAAAAAACTGATAATAACCCTATTGTTCTTGATTCGTATTTTTTTCTCTTTCATATTTTCGTTCATAATCTCTCTCTTTACGCATATGTGAATGTGTCTCTTTTCCTCTTGGTCGTTTGCCTTATTGCCCATTGATACTTTACTATCTACTTCTCCAACTACCAACATCCCTCCGCTTTCCTTCCCAAAAAATTTATTCTTACTCCACACCCTTAACGTAACAACTTATATCGTTTCTTTCCACTTCTTTCTTATATTCCTCTTCCTTTTTACGTTGTTGTTTATCTTTCTCAAATATTTGTAGTGCTCCTCTATATCTATTCTTCTCTTTTTTTATGTCCTTCTTTATTTCCTTAACTCTTTTTGGGTGTAGTATTTCAGGATGTAAATATTGTTTATATGTATATTTGATTCTAATTCCTCTTTTATATTTATTTATTATTACTTTTTATCTCCTTCTTCCTCTATAATTCAATGCTCTTTTCTTTTTTTTCTATTTCTTATTATGTTTTTATCTCAACCTTCTATATTCTTGTATACCTATTCTTTCTTTTTCGTCTTCTTCACCCTTTCTTTCAGTTTCATTTTACTTGTTCTATTATCTTTACTACCTTTTCGTTTCCTTCTCTACATCTTGATCTTCTTATTTCATTGTACACCTTTCGGATGATAGTCTTATTGTTCTTGATTTCCTACTCTACGATGTATATGATCGATTTTTCTCTTTCACTTAAACATGTTTCCTTCATATTTCCGTTCAATAATCTTCTTTTCGTCCTTGGCCGTTTGCCTTTTTGTCCATTAATCTACTTTTCTGGTTATCAATATTCCTCCTTTTTCCTTCCCAAAAATTCTTATCCCTACTAGCTACTTCACACACTTAACCTACCAATCTATTATTCTTTTTGCTAATTTTCTTATGTGCTCTGTGTCTTATCTTTTACTACATCAATCACTCCCCTCATTTTCTTCTCTTCATTCTCTATATTTAAGTTAGTGAAGACAATTTATTTATTCAATTTTTCACCTTTCCAGATCTTATTTAATAATATTCTTATCACTTTTTTTAACCCCCATCCCCAATTGCTCGCCTTGAATTCTAATTTTATCTCGTTCTTCTCTCACTCACCTCTCTGTCCATTTTTTCTTCTTACTTTCAAATTTCCATGCATCTTCTTTTTGATTAAAAACCTCTAAAGGTTAATGCTGATTCTTTTCTCCGCTTAAATATCTATACTTCCTTTTATCCCCTTTTTCATATTTCTGTTTCATAATATTCTCTCTCTTCCCAAATTTTTAAATTTAAATGTCTTCCCTTTTTCTTTTTCTCCTCCTTTTTTACCTCACCACTTTTCTTACACATTCCCACAAATCTTTTTCTTCTATATTCATTCATATCCCTCCCATTTTTGGCTTGTTTTTTTTATTTCCTCCTTCTTTATATGGTTGTTCAATGTGTCTTTTCTCTTTCATCCTATTTTTTTTCTTTCCCCTCTTTTGTCGTATACTTAGAACTTTCTACTTTCGTCTTTATATTCAATTCTCTCTTTTTCTTCTTGTAGGAGAAGATCGAAGACGTTGGGAAACCGAATTCGGTATAAAACATTACGCCGGACTCGTTTTGTACAAAGTGAAGGGAATTGTAGATAAAAACCGGGACGTGCAACAAGATGTATTCTTCGACGTTATCTCGCGAAGTACTAACGAATACGTTAAAGATTTGTCAAAATATCAAGATTTATTGGGAAACACGGTTGCGCGAGTGGAGAACAGCGGCACTTCGACCGTTTCCAGAGGCACCAGCAAAGGAAAACCAACAGTTTGCGACACGTTTCGACATCAGCTGCAAGCATTGGTCGACGTTTTGCAATCGACCACATCTTGGTACGTGCGCTGCATAAAACCGAACGCTTTCAAATATCCCAATAATTACGACAAATCGCTGGCGTTGGATCAATTAAAATATTTAGGCATGCTGGATATAATTAGGATTCGTAAAGAAGGGTTTCCTGTTCATATGAAATATGAAGATTTCGTTGCAAGATATTATTGTCTGTTTAAAGGACGTTTATCGGAAGATGTTGTGGCCGCTTGTAAATCTATCGTAGAAGGTCTAAGCATACCAAACAGTGAATGGCAGTTGGGGAAAACAAAAATATTTATGAGACCTTACGCTCACGAACCGATAGAAGACGCAAGAAATCGAATGATAATCGCGAAAGCGGTATTAATTCAACGTACTTACCGTATGTTTATAGCTCGGAGAAATTATTTGCAAATTCGCCAAGCCACTTTACAGTTGCAACATGCGTATCGCGGATGGAAACAACGTATTAAATTCTTAAAAATGCGAAGGGCGGCCATAATTATACAAAGCAGGCTTCGAGGAGTGTTTGCGAGGGAAGTTGCCGCAGCTTTACGTGAGATGAGACGTGTAGAAGAAGAGATGCGCAAACGGGAAAAACTAGAAGAAGAACGACGTATTCGAGAGGCCGAAATGGCTGAAATGGCCGAACGTGAACAAAAACAGTTGGAATTGGAACAAAGCGAAATAGCCGCCCAAAAAGAAATAGATACTTTATCTCACATGGCCGAACAATTGAAACCGAGATTAACGGAACAGACAACCGAGGCGGTCGACTTAGATAATCTCTTTGCGTTCTTATCTGATGTACAACCGAGTCGTAATCAAATTATCGACGAAATTGGAGAGAGAATGGACGAATTAGTGGAAGATTTAGATGTTGAGCTTGAAACGGTGATTCAACAAGAATTGGAAGGTTTGGCCCAAGAACAACAGCAACAACAGGTAGCGCCCAAGTTAGGGCCTCCGACGTTACCTGAACCTACAGAGCCTCCTCCTCCGCCTCCTCCTGTGTCGTCAACTGAAGCTGCCGTCATACCTGAGAAGACTGATATTAGCGAACCGATTTACGAAGCAGTGTTACCTAGAGACGACGTAACTTGTGTATCGCCTCCTCCGTTGCCCGCTCCTCCGAAATTACCCGCCGAATCACCTAGGCATAGTCCACCAGTTTCGCGTAGTAGCAGTACAGGGGTAACTAATATTTTTAATTTATTATATATTATCGTAACGCTTTTTTAACAGCCACATTCTTGGAGATACCAAGAACAAGAACCGAACAATCCGGAACGTGAACAAAGACGAAAACACCGAGTCGAAAAGAAACTTCAAGAACTTAACGACATTCGCGAAAAGGAAAGTGCGGTTGAAGAAACTTACCACGACATGGTGGAATTTGCTCAAAATTATTTTAATTCGCACGAACGTAGTCCGGAAGGTACTCTAATGGCGACGCTTACTAGAAAACGACAAAGCGCGGAAATGATTCCGAAGTACGAAATGGTAATCTATTACAAGGGTAATTCCATCCCCAATTCTCACATACACATGTACGATCCGGACAACGTAAACGTAGCTTGCACGGTTTTTAGAGTAAGTATCACCAAAAGGTCATGATAATTAATAACTGAGCCATCGTAGGATTTGTGCAAATACATCCGTGGCGAATTAAACGCCGATCGTGAATTATCCGTAATCCAAAGTATTATAGGATACGCATTAGAACGAGAAGAATTGCGCGATGAAATCTTGGTTCAATGCGTGCGACAAGCTACGAACAATCCCCAACCTGAGTGGAACGAACGCGTTTGGCTTTTACTTTGCTTATGCGTGGTCTCTTTCCAACCGTCTAAATTGTTAATGCGCTACTTCGTCTCGTTCCTACGCAAAAATTTAAGTCAAGGTGGACGTATCTCTCAGTACGTTCAATGGTGTCTGGATAATTGCAACAACAGTCGTGTGAAGGTGCGCGAGCATCCTCCGTCATCCGTAGAAGTTGCTGTAAGTACTTGTTAGTAATCCGGTATACTAGCCTTTTTTGATTTTTGTTTAATAGGCTATGAAAAGATTGGGTACGATTGTTTGTCGCTTTTTCTTTTTGGACGGACGTACCAAAGCGATTGACGTACATCCGACGGATACTGCAGGCGACGCTTCTCGTAAATTGGCCGAAAGATTAAGTTTGCGCACTTTGGACGGATGGGCGATTTATCAGAGTCGACCGGATGGTGAGGAACACGTTCGTGCGCATTACTTCTTGTACGACGTAATTGCGGCGTGGGAACAACAGTAAGTACTCAATAAAATGTCCCTTCCTTGAATAACTAACCCTATTATTGTTCAGGAATCAAAACAAACTCGCGCCTACCAGCGGTCTGGCTACGTTAGGACGTCGAAGTGCTGCCACTTTAAGTGGAGGAGAAAATCGTTTCATATTTAAACGTAGACTGTTTAAGACAATCCGAGAGCTTAGTCAAGATCCTGTCGAAGTAAATCTTCTCTATGCCCAAGCTGTTCACAGTGTTGTTAAGGTACGTTTAATTTGTTTTTATTACGAGAGAATTTGTTTACTCTCTTGTAATCTGGTTTTTCTATTTCGGAAATCATTTTTTACGGCTTTTCTTCAATCCCTGCTCGGGCGCCAAGCCTTTTTGTAGCGTTTTTCATCTTTGGCATTTTATTGTAACGGTTCAATATTTAATTTATATATAATAAGCAATAATAAAAATATAATAAACTAAATAACTCAGTCAGGTAAAAGTTTCACAAATTACCCCTGTTTTTTTTTTCAAAAATACGTGAAATATTTGCAAACATTTTGAAGCTGTCGTATACGACCGTTCGGATGAGAGGTGCGAGTTTTATATGCCCCAGATATCGTTTAATGTGAACAGAGCGTATTTACAGTCGACCGCTGGCATATTCTTTGGCAGTCGTTATTAGACAACAAAATACGTAAACCCAAAAAGAAGTTAATGTTAGCAATCAACAATAAATGTGGAAGGTGTCCATTTTTAGGAATTTCGTAGAGGGAGGGTTTCTTTTGACTACGTTCTAAGCAATACTAAAACAAATTTAATTTCGTTTAGGGTTCTTCTTAACTTTAATAACTCGGACTTTTTATATGCGACTTGGTTAAACTGAATTTTGTTTTTTAAAACGGGAAAAGATATTTGACTTCGGGCCCGAATTTTATTTTGCCAGTCTTCATCTTGATTCGCGGGAAATTTCAGCGGGCGTTCAATATTTTGCTTATATTTCTAACAAGCAACAACAAAAAAATAGGGTCATATTATAGATTTAAGCATTTACTTACTGGATTAAGTATTTTTTTTAATGAACTAAAGACATAAAGTGATGCTTCGATTTTCTTCAAGTCCCTGCTCGGGCGCTAATTTTTTTTTGTATCGACTCTGTCAATCAAGGGAGGACGTGTTGCAGTGTAAACACCGATTCTAAAAATGAAAGTTATAAGTTGCTTTTACTAATCTTGACATCAGTAACGGACCAATAATTTGTTTTTTAACAGAGCGACGAGTTTCCTGTAACCGAGAAAGTGGCTCTACAACTAGCGGGTCTGCAGGCTCAAGTGGCGTTAGGAAATCCTAAAGACAATAATAAATTAGAATACTACACAGACATCGACACATTCTTACCTTACAGAATAAGTCGTACTCGCGGCGACGACGTTTGGGTACCGATTTTGGCCCAAGCCCACGTGCAATACGGTGCCGGACGTTCCGAGTTAACCGCTAAAGCTTTATACCTATCTTGCGTGATGCAATACCCGCTTTACGGCACCACAATGTTTCCCGTCACCTACCGTGGCTATTGGTCTTACGGAAACACATTAATACTTGGAATCAGCAACGAAGGAATTATGCTGATTAAAACCGACGACAAATTCGTTTTGAACGAATATCGATATCAAGAGGTGGAAAGTATTTTGATCGATCCGAGCGATAGTTTTATTACAATTACTCTGCAACGACACTTAAACGAAAGCAATCACAAATGTTTCGTATTCGAAACGACTCAAAAAAACGAAATCGGTTCTCTAATCGCCAGTTACTGCCCGAATTTAGCCGGTTGGATTACCGAACACGATGCACCCCCGAAAAAATTAAAAAGCATCACCAACGAAGATCGTATACGTTTGTATCACAACTTGGTAAATTGTCGAAGGGCATTAGTTGACAACGATATTTTGCGCAAACCCACGGACGCTGCCAGCAATTTTATACGAAATACCTTGAGACGATTAAGCAAGCACAAGTTGGATAAATTGCGGCAAGAACACGGAGGAGATTCTGGAGAAACTTACAAAGGCTTTCATTACGCGTTTTGGGCTTTCAGTAGACAACCTCTTGCGCAAAGTGTCAGTCGGATTCCGGAAGCCGAAGAACAAATTATGTTGCAAGTTTTCCAAGTTATACTCACCTACGCGGGTTTGGGTCAAAACGGTAAGTATTTATTCTTCCGGATTTGATTACTTAATTATTCATCACCATAAGATGTAACTACTATTCCAGGAGAAGTAATACGTCGCGCCGAAGACGAACACGTAACCCTTCTGCAATCGATTCTCGAACGCTGCATGAGAAAAGAATCTCTTCTATGCGAATTGTACTTACAGTTAATTAAACAAACTACCGATCATCCTGATCCTAATTCGAGAGTGAACTTAAGACATTGGGCGTTGCTTTCTTTGGCGTGTTCGGTAGTTTTGCCTCCTAGCAAGACGATACGTAGATATCTTATCGCGCACCTAAAACGATGTAGTTCTGATTATGTTACCGAAGAGGGAAAGTATGCGCGATTTGCTGAGAAATGTTTGTCGAAGACTCAAGGTACTCGCAGGCGACAGTGGGCACCGTCTCGGGAAGAAATTATTTGCACCATTAACAGACGTCCCGTATACGCTAGATTTCATTTTATGGACGGACAGTATCATTCCGTGGAATTTCATCCGTCAGCCACTGCGCGGGATGTGCTAGAAATTGTTCGAGACAAAGTTGGATTAAAATCTGAAGCGAAAGGTACTAATCGAACCAAGTTTTCTTTTAATAGCAATAAGTTCTAGGTTACGCCATTTATGAAGTATTGGGAAGCACTGAAAGAAGTCTGTCGGCTGAGGAGAAAGTAGCAGATGTTATGGCTAAGTGGGAGAGATACAGAATGGCTACTGCGGCTAATGCGGTAAACAACACTGGAACCGCGAAGCGTGCGAGGCCTCAATACCACTTTTTCCTCTTCAAAAAGCATTTGTTTTTGGATAGTTTTCTCAATCTATCAGATCCAGTCGAAAAGGAATTATTATATCACCAAGTTCTACACGATCTCCGTGCAGATCGTTTCCCAATAACCGATAAGGAAGCGGTAAGTTTTTCGCGAATTTTCAATCTGCGTGCGTTTACAAGTTTATGTGATAGATGATGCTGACGGCTCTTCAAGCTCAGTTAGAGTTAGGCGATTGCACCGATCTTGTACCTGATTATCGACCCATTGCTAGTCACTGCTTACCGCCGCGCCTAGTACCGTCGATTCCTCAAGAGGGCGTTATTATGCACCATCAGTCTTTGCGAGGAATGACCGCTTCAGAAGCGAAACAAGCGTTTTTGAATTTAATACAAAGCTGGCCTCTTCACAAAGCTACCATCTTCGATGTTATGGTAAGAACGACTTTTAAATTTTTTAAACCGTGTTGTTGACGTTAATTTTTGCAGCAATCGTTCACTTCAAATTGGCCTAGAGTGTTATGGCTTGCAGTCGATCAGACCGGCTTACATTTGTTGGAACACAGATCGCGAAACGCGCTCTGTACTTACGAATATTCGGGAATTCTTAGTTTTGCTCCCGCCTTAAATTGTTTGATGATTATTACGGGTAGCGAACGGAAGCAAAGCAAAGTTATATTAACTACCGCCCAAGCGTTCCAAATCGCTACGTTGATTAGAGAATACTTGGAAGTGTTGCATGGAGAAGCGTTCGAAGCGAGGCGAATGCAACCTTCGAATAACCGACCCGTTAGCGCTTTGCATCAACAACCGCAGTTGGTACCGCCGCAGCCCAGCTAGAAGAGGGTTACCTTCGCTGATCAAGTGACTGCTACTCGTATCTGAGATTTGCGTTATTTATTAAATAATCTCAGTACCGCGACAGTCAGTTGATCAAGCAAGCGTTTTAAAAATATAAATGTACCAAATATACAAAGACTTAGATTTATAAAAGTATTACAATTTACAAAGGTAGGTATTTAAATGAAAATGTAAAAAGTGTAAATGGATCGTCACTCTTATCTATAAGACTGAATGCTGATGGTGTATAATGTATAAAAATTATATTGCGTCGATTAACGTAATCATTATTTTAAAACTGCTAGTCATTATAAACCAAATATACTTATATTGATACGCACAAATTAAGTTTCTCTTTAATTCTATTTAATTTGTGTTTGTTTTAATTTCTTACTATTAACATTATTTGTACATTCAGATTTGACAGGATTAATATTCGACAAATTTTAATAAAAATGTTAAGAAGTTCTTTGTTTGTTTTTGTTGTCGATGTTGCTTTATCTATTTTTATGTAGCGGATTCTACTTTGCATTTAGAAATTCAAAATATATCAAATTTTGTATACCTAAGTGAGAAACAACTTTGACACAATAAGACATAGTAACAAACACACTGTATTGTGATCGATGGTTCCAAGATACTACAATTTGCAATCTTACAAAAGAGATTTTGAAATGTGTCATGTGAAGTCAAACTCCCAAACATTTAATTTTTATGTTTCTTTGTTTATTATTATTATTATTTGTTTCTTATTTAAAATTAACAAAACATTTTATTATTCATACAAAACCAAAAGGATTAGGAAAAAGAAATAATTTTCTATTCCCTCTCCCAAAGTCCCTAACACCTTCACTTAATCTATTCGTTTCCCACCCCTCCACCAAAATAGCCTCCCTATTTATTCCCGCCTTCCTAAGCTTACTGCAATTATCTATCAAATTAAATATTCCTCCGGACACCAGAATCTGTTTACCCTTTCTTGTTTCCACATCTGAATTCTTTTCCTTGTAAGGCCTAAATTTTCCCTCAGATATCTCGGAATACCATCCGCCATTATTTCCTCGTGCCTTTTGTTATTTCATTTGGTCAATGACCTCCCAAAAATTTTGACAATATATAAAAAAATATTCATTATTACGTGTAATTAAGGTAATTAAGTCGCAAGTACAATAACTTAAAATTTATCGGCCGTCGTTCGTAATTCATCCTCTTCAACCTTGGGCTGGCGGTGCGAATTGTCCTCATTGAATTAGATCTACCCGGAAAACTCGAAAAACGTGCAGCGCCCGAATAAACGCGAACGTCCGAAACAATAATCAACTTTGGGTCATGAGCCGAGTCCCGCAGTTTACGTTGATTTCGTATAGGGTGTACAACTACGCTCGATTTTTGATTCGATTTTCGCGTGTTTTAAATCAATTTAAGAATGTATATTGATATGTTTTACTGTTGTTGTGTTGATTTGTAAAAATACTATTTTGATTCGCGTGTGCATGCGCTATAATAGAAAATGTCGGTAGTGCAGAAAATTAAACTACTAAAAGTGCTAACAAACTTAATTTTACAAAATTAGTTGAGTTCAAAGCAAATGGTCGTCCTTTGCCAGAACTAAGTTTACGACAAACTAGCAAAGACAAAAATAAAGATGTTCATCGAAACTTTCGCAAGGTAATGTACGATTTAGCTAACTGGATATGTGGTTGTGAAGTATCAAATGTATTTTACTGTTTTGTTTGTTTATTATTTTCTAAAGACTCGTCAGACTCGCTATATTGCAAATCCGGTGTAAAAGATTTAAAACATTTAAAAGAGGAAATAAAAAAAAACATGCTTCGTCTGCAGAACACATGAAATGCTCGGTAAATTTTGCAACCGTAGGTTGTTGATATTCGTACACAGCTAGACAATGCTTACAGAAAATCCCTTAGAGATTTTAATGAGAATGTTTCGAAAAATCGCTATATTTTGAACAGAATTGTAGATTGTATAAAATTTTGCGGTGCATTTGAGTTATTTATATTTTTTAAGTATGTCTATTTTTAAATTAATTTTTGACCTCCCAGTATGATTGACCACGAGCCGCCACTGAATTATTCCTTTCATTATCTTTGCTCTTCCCTCCTGCCCCTCTAAATATTTATCTTTCATCACCAATTCCAACTCGATACTTTTTTCATCCGCCCTTCTTCTTTCAACTTCTTCCCTAGCCATGCCCCTTCTCTCGTTATATTTTCCTCTTGTCCCCTTTCTGTCATACTTTTTAAGCCCTTGTGTCCGTTTTCTCCCCTTTTTCCATCTCTTTTGAAACCTTACTGCTGTACCTGTATCCTTATTATCTTTAACTTTACCCCTCCTCTACAAGGTACCCTGGCGTGTGCCTAACCCCAATGTCCATCTCCAGTATTTATATTTTTATTGGATTCTGCATCTCACTCTTTCCATTCTCAAATTTCTCATAACCTATCACACTCTTTGCCAACTTGTCAAAAATTCCTTTTTGCTATGTTACTTCCCTATACCATTTCCCCTACTCCCCACACTGACCTACCAACTTATTTCTTTTCTTAAGTCCCTCACTTGTGCCTCTTCCTTATTGTTGTATTTTATTGTTATAGATCTCCACCCGCTCTGTCTCCTCTTCTCCCTACCACCAACGCTCTTTTTCCCTACATTACAATCTTAGTTTTATTTATGTTAACTCTAAGTCTTTCTTTTCTAAATATTTTCTAAGCTTCTCCATCTTTTTTCCCCTACGATCTCACACCTTCACATTCCCTATTACCACTCCACCCCTCTTGTCACCTCTTTCAAGTCGCTGGTGTACAAGGAGAACAGAACTTTGACCCATTTCACTCCCACTTTTACTTTGCAACCCTGTAGACTTTCTCAATTGCCTCTACTAAGTCTTCTCTATTTTATTTTTCTAATGTTTCCCACAACGTCTCTCTATTCACTGTATCGAAAGCAACTCTGATATCCATAAACATTCCATACATTTTTCCTCCTTTCTTTGCAGCTCTTTGTTGGCCAGCTGTCTGATTATATAGATATTATCTACTGTGTTCTTTCTTCTTCTTCTGAATCTTCTTTTCTATCTGCTTCTCTAGTCTCTTCCTTAGTATTTCCGCGTAAATTTTGTGTCCCGCATTTGTCATTCTCACCCCATTGTAACTTTTACTTTGTTTTCTATCCTCTTCTTTGTTCCTCTGGGAACCCCTTTCTACTCCAAAAATTTTACTAAACATATTTCTAATCTCTTCCTTCGTTTTGTCCTCTGTGAACTTCTATTGCTCTCCTTGTAATCCGTCTGTTCCTACCGCTTTCACTACTTTAATCTTTCTCAGCGCTTCGCCTCTACATTTTCTCTTTTTATTTCACCTTATCTTTCGTTTCTTCTTTGTTCTTTTTCTAGTCTTCTTTTTGGTTTGTCTTTCTAGAAGCTCGATACAATGTCCCTTCTATTTTCCTTCGTCTATCCCCACACTCCGCAATTACTTTTATTTCGTTTCATTCCTTGTTCACAAATTCCAGATTTCTTCTTCTGTATCTCCATCGGAAACTAAATAATTTATATATCCTGGTTAATTAATTGTTGAGTACTCTGTAGGATAAATAACCGACTTTCTGTAGATAATTCGTAATGCGCATGCGTAATTTGTTCTAGGTCATTTTATAACGTAAGAGTGGCAGTATTGATTTACAATCCGATCACAAAAAAAACAAGGTTAAACGTTCACTAAGCTTCAGAGATTGTATTTACAATGAAAATTTTATAAATAAGAACACAACAAATTTAAATCGTATAGAAATGGATACGTCGTTGGACAACACCTCAGACTTAGAATTAAGTGATGACGGTCTACAAATTGTTTTGGAAAGTCCTAAACGCAAAGTGAAGAAACAGAAACTGAAACAACTGGATCCGTGTGAAATCGAAATTATAAACGGTATTGAGAAAGAATTGGACGAAACTCTGGATGCAAAAGCTGCTAAAATTAACTTAACAACTACAAACGTGAAGAACATATTGAGACAAGTTGTTACCAACGAGCACGTTATTGCCTTGGTACGACAAAGCGAAGACCCACAATCATCAAATGCATTGCCTTTCGAACCTAAACTGACTCGTGCTAAAGCCAAGTAAGTGAGTGGCTTCGAGTTTTTTTACTGCTAACACTCAAATTTTAGGGAACTATTTATTCCATGGGTCAATCCGACAACTTGTTCAGACGTTCAAAAACTGATCACAGATGATTTAGCTGAAGATTCATCTGGCGATGAATATGTACCAGCTGAAGAAGAGGTACTTTGTATATAAAATTATAAAGTTTCTTTTCAAACATATTTATCTATAGAGTGAAGATGACCGAGATGTATCGGTTTTGAGCGAAACCGAATTAAAATCGTTATCACCCCCCACTCCAGTGAAACAGCCAGAATCTCCGAGCAAAATAAATTGGACAGACGATGGGGTTTTTAAAATTCCACCTGTCCAATCGAAACAAGAAGAAGAGGCAAACATCGCAGTACGTACAAGATCGAAGTTGAGTTTAAGTTCGACACCTTTAGAAGTCATTGAAGAAGCTTTTATTCCTCCTGATATAACGACCGACATGTACGATATGGATTGTGATGATGATGATTGGCGCGATTTTTTGAAAAAATTTACAAGACCTTTAGATGAAGTGACAAAACCTTCTGAGGATGAAGAACATGATCCTGAGTATAATATACTAGCAGATGAAGAAGTTGACGAAGGTTTGTCTTTAACCGATTTTGCGGTGACTATTTTTTGTTTGTATTAGTTGATAAAGAAGAATTACGTGCTGATAAAGCGGTAGAAGTTTCTCGGAAGGAATTAAATGATATGCTGGCTGAGTTATTTGAGTATGCGAATAATTTGAAGAGCACAGCGATGAAAATCTAAATGCGACCACTGTTTCGCAACAGTCTGATGATTGTGCTACTGAAAATCTAGATATAAACAACTGTCTTCCAATCGAAGTAAGTGATATAAATTTCGAAAAATATGTGTATTCGTATAACGTAATTAATAGAATGTAGGTTTACCTGATTTAATGACTGTCAACTGCAACATATCTACTATTGAACCAGCTTTGAGCAATAGCTACAACGATATTTTAAAAATGGATCAGAAACTATTACTTGAACAACAACTTCGTCATCAAGTGCAGCTACTCACCCAAAATTTTTTATTAACTTATCAACACCCAGAGTACCACAGCATGTCATCCGAATTTAAAGAGATTTTGGTAACAATTTTCGACTTAACTTTTCCTGTTTGTGAAGAATCATACTTTTAGTACAACTACCATTGCTTATCGGAATGTAAAGAAAATTCTGTTTTTGGCGTTTGTAATTTAAAAGGTTCTATTGAATTGATGCGAAATTGGGAAACACAGTTTGAATTAAACACCGACGAAGTTAAGGAATTAAAGGAGTATGTAAAGTTCAATTTTTATATACCTAGATATATTATTTATTTTACTTTTAGGTATGTCTGCAAAGTTTTACATGAATCGTACGTACATTATTTATAAAAACTTTTAATTATTTAAACGAATTTCAGACAAATTAACAAATCTGCCGGCATCGAATATATCGTTACATTTCCTCCTTTAATTTTGGAGACGATATCGAAAAGTGACGTATTTATATACCCGGAATTGCTTCCAACGATACCTTTCAAATCTTTATCGTTATTCAGTAAGAAATTGGATACGTACACTACATCCGAAAATCAGTAAGTTCCCGTCATTACAAGTTCTAGTTAAATCGTATATTTATTTTTAGATTAATCGCTTTAGGATTGGAAAAATTTATTCCGGCATTGGCCGACGACCCAGATAATTTAAATCATCAGGGTCAAGTTAAATTGAAGAAAGTTTGTAGCTTCATTAAAACTTATATGTTACCAATGAAGGATGTTACGAAGCTCTACTGTCATATTTTTAACAGTCGTAACCCAAGGAGTTCTGCTAACCCAATCAAATATTTTTTCGAATACAGAAAAGCACCTGTCATAATTCATTATGTAAGAAGTTTAGACGAATTTGGAGTACTTCCTCCGTGTAAGAGGAAAAAGAAATGCTTCCGCTTCACTGGAAAATGCATTTATATCCTAACATAAATCAGGTAAATTTTTTTCTTAAAAGTGACCCTCTGAAAAAAACACATGTGCCACCACTGATGTTGCTGCAGAAGTTTAGTTCCTCAAAAATCCGTTAGTGGCAAGGAAATGGCATATGTTGTCAAAGTCAATAAAAATTTTGACAGATAGAATTAAACAAATTTAATGCATAACACTTTTCAGCAAATATCTCCCCAAACACCAAATACAATCACCAAAGTACAGAGACCACCAGCTTATAACAAAAGCTTTGCAACGAAAAGCACACCACGGAGGCGGCTGTTACGAACATCTACACCAACGAATACTACTCTTAAAAAGTCCCCATTGCTTTTCACCACTCCTCAAAAAGCCACATTTCCTAGAAGAAAACTAGAGCAGTATTTCTCTTCCCCAAAGTCATCCCAGCTAGATAAAATTAGTACCCACATTCGGTCTTTGAAATTTAATTCGTCTATATTTCGGAAATCATCTGAAGTTTATTCGGGAAAAATGTTGCCGAGCATGCCATTTTTGGATACCTCAACTAACAGCGATGCTAACACTTTAATTCCTGAAGGTGATAATGTCATTGTCGAATGTGATGATGAGGAAGAACCTACTGAAAAGGTACAGATCAATATAGTACAACTGTACAAATTCTGTTTATTCGTATTCTAGGATAATGAAGAGGATATTAACGCACTAATGGTGGCCAGTTCCACAATAAAAAGCGGCACAAATCGTCGCAGCCTGTCAGGAGCAGAAAAGAAACGGTTGAAATTACGAAGAGAGTATCTAGGTAACTTAGCAATGCTATCTCCGAGAATCCTGCTTTCCTCCAAGAAAAGGCGCAAAGTACCAACAATTTATTCTGCATACTAAGAATTATAAATTTGTTTTTAGGTTACGCTCAAGCATATTTCGATAAAGCCAAGGAACGTTTAAAACCGGAAGAATACGAACAATTCACGGAAGTACTTAATAATTTTGAAGAGAAAACCGGTAACGTTTCTGAACTATATAAAGAGATGGAGTCCATACTTGCGGGAGAACATAGCGATTTAATGGATGAGTTTCTAACATTCTTAACACCTTCTCAAGCTAAAGATATCGGAAAATTAATTCCGTATTACATGATAAATAACATGTCGTTATTTTTGAGGAAATTAGAAATTTATTTTAAAGAACAACCGGCTCAGTTACGTAAAATTTACAGAAGTTTAACTTATTTAACTACTTGCATGGATGTGAATATGGAGAGGGTGAAAAGCACTATATTACCTTTGCTTAAAGGTAATAATTTGTTAACGGATTGGTTTTTACAAATTTTTCCTAACGAGCCTCCGCCAGAAAGGTAAATTGTTCCGATGTAGATATTCTTAATTTGCTGTGTAGTTTGTTGAAAGGTGTTTGGGAACAAATTGATGCCCGTCGAGAGTTTAATTCTGCCGATGATATTTTCGAAACTGTTACTGTACCAGAAATGGACGATCAATATGGTGGAAGTAATTGTATCTGTTCTTGTCACGATTCCGGAGATGTAATGTTTAAATCAAAATCGCAACATTGTGTGCCATGTGGTATGAAGGTATGTTTCAGGTGTGATGTAATTCTGTAATAATCGTTGAATGTTTTGTAGTTTTTCCAAGGTAGGGTTTACATCCAAACTGGAAAAGGTTTAAGACTGGCTAACATAACATTTTCCGAAACTTCGAGTGTCGATCAAAACTTACGTTTAAATGGAGTATCTATGGAGAAAAGAAAGCGACGGTCAGAAGTTAGTCCATCCAAACAATTTACATCTCCGACGAAGGATAATCACGATGAGGTGCGATTAGCTGTTGATAGCGAGGATGATGCAGATTTTCCTCGAAAAAGGGGCCGCATATCTAGATCTCCACGTAAGAAAAAAGTGAAGATTAGAGATCCAAATGGGAAAACTATAAGGGCGAACCGATTGAAGTTCCTGTAGAAACATGCGAGCGACTTTTAGAAGATTCTGAACCCAAGGAAAGTTCAACAACTGTGAAAGTTGAAGAAGCTAATGAGTGGGATTGCAATACATCGATAGAATCTATAGAAATACGACAGAGCCCTGAACATAGCGCCGAATCTGAGTCGGAATTTTGCGAAGAATCTTCTCAAGATAATATTAATACCGAAACAGATGAGTCAGCTGAAGAAATGGAAAGTTTGAGTAATTCTCCAGTTCACAGCGATAATAGTAACAGCAACAATCCATATGAAGAAATATCGTGGACTCGTGACGAAGATAAAATAATTCTCGAAACTTTACAAAGGGAAGGGGGAAAGGATGGGGCTTTTGTTCGCATATCTGAAGTTTTAGGAAATAGATCGGTTGGCCAAATTAAGGAGAGGTTTAATATTTTAATGAATTTATTACAAAAAATGGCAGGTATCGGAAATAATGCAGACGTTCCTGGTCAGAGTGATAAGTCGTTACTGTATTAGATTGCGTTTAATTTTAAGTATATCTCGTTTTATTTATTTATTTAATAAAGTAGCCCCCTATATTAATGAAATTGTTGTTACTTTTAACCTCTCAGAAAAATTGTTCGAACTAATAATATTTTTCTTATTATTTTTTTAAAGAAGAGTTTTGTCAGCCCGGACTCCGGAAGCAGAGAATGGTCGTCAGTAACAAATTTTGATTCATTCATATTGTTTTACAATATAACCTTATGAACTAACATTTTTTATTGTGATCGATCCACAATAGTTATTTGTTTTTTTAATCGTAAAGAAATGATGGTTGGATTGTAATACTAAAATGTAGTAACTTTAGAATAACTTAAAGCGAAATCTAGATTTGAGGTCGTATACAATATCTTCGATAAAGTTACAAAGTTGCAATTCTTAAAACTAATGTACCTGGAAACGTTTACTGATATCATGTAATTGGGTTGTTCATAAGAAATGAAGGGAAACTAATTTTTCATGTCATTGACAGTTCAATGTGATCTTCCGGGTTATCGGTGGGTTAATATACCTGTGTGTGTGTGTGGTATCTTGTAGTTGAAGAACGTAATTAGGTAGTTAATCAACTCTGAAGTAATGAAATATTCCTCAGTACAATCTGAAGATCCAGATGAAATACAACCAGAAGTTAAATTAATAAGCAAAGTAATTTCAATATCAAAATTACATCATCATAATTCCAAACGGTTAATTCCATTATTTAAGTCCGTTACTTAATTGCACGTTGACATTTTTTTTCTGAAGACTGGTTGAATGTCAGCGAGCGAATTTGTTATAATTTTTGTTATTTTTTTGATACTCGTAGCAAATGGCTAGTTATCAAAGAAGTAAGTATAAACAGGCTTATTCAACTTTTAAGGTTAAAAAGAAAATTAATTAAACATCAACAAAGAAACCGTAGAGCTATTTTGCGCGTGCTCACAAGTATCAACTTAAGGAGTTTTATCCTAAAACTATGTTCGTTCGTTGTATTTATCCCGATTGATCGATGAATTAGGCGCATGCTTGTTTATACCTATCCTTTTTTACATTTTGAAAGAACGTATAGATTATTAGCTAATGTATCATTTCAAGAGTGTCGTTTTTTATATCTCTTATCAACTCAAGTAACTAACAAGGATAACATCAATAACAAACTTCGTGTTCTTGTACGAACAGTTTTGATACCAACTTAACCTAACTGCCGAATTACGGCATATCAATAAGGCATGCGCTGTCAGATAGCTGTCAAAAACCTTTAAAAATGGCTACTGCAGGGCAAACTTACGTATAATTAGATGGGTTTTCTCAATGAGTTATAGAGCTTTAATATAGTTTATACGTTTAATTGATTTGTAATTTACCATTATGCTAGCATTTTCTTGTGTAGTGAACTGTGGCAGTAGAGGAAATCGTGACAGTGTTAAGTTTTTTAAACATAAATTGAGTTAAAATACTCTTTCACAGATTTTATAACTAACTTAATTAAAACAACCACTAAAAAGTACAAAAAATCAACAGAAATTACACACACTCAATGAAAGTAAAGGTTTGTTTGCTCCACAGATGCCATTTTGGCAAAAGCGTTGAAATGCCTTATGTTATTTGTAGATAAAAGACCAAAATAAACGTACATAACCTTAATCAACAAATAAGTAAATAACTAATGGTAGGTATCGGTGTTGATATTTATGCTTTAAATTACAGACGACGGTCATTTCGTGATTTAATGCATACATGAGTCATCGGGATAAGTCGCAGACTGTCATTTTCCAATCATTATTTCATCTTTGTTTAAAAATGCGTTTCTGCGCAAGTGTCTTAAGGTTTTGATCGTACTCTACCATTGAGTAATATATCATTTTTTACAGACTTTCCGATGATGTAGCGCAAGTAGGAGTGGCTTTTTGTTTACACCGTATAATTTTATTGGTTCGGAGTACCGAACTAAAGGAGTGGGGTTAGTTCGATCTTGATTACACCATCTCAACTTGAATATTTTTCCATCGGGATAATTGATATTGTTCATCAAATAGCAATCTCTACTATCACTGTTTTTGAGTGACAGTATATGTCGCATGTCAATTAGCAAAACAAATTCAATTAACAAATGCTGACACCACGGGAAACATTCAAACAACCTTGTTTACAAAGCGTCAACTTAATTATTATCACATATAAAACGAAGCGGGTACAATAAGCAAAAAATAGTTCGAGTTCCAGTTCGAGATAGAGTTCAGTCACTCGAGTTACAAACCCATTGCAGTTCGACAGTGTATAGCAAACCGGGAGTCGTTAACCAACGCCATCGCAAGACAGCGTCCAATCGATCAGTAACGCTGCATCTCGTATGCTACGAGTGCATTCGACCACACGCAACATGCATTAAATCAACACTTTATTCCTCGAGGTATTTGATGGTTCATTGGCTTGGTCAGTAGGTTTAAATAAGGAGAACAGAAAGAGGAGCACTTGATTTACTTGTTAAATTCAGATAACTTTATGATTTGTCCCAGCTTAAACCCTCAATGTATTGAAAACGGCACTCTTCAGTATAGACTTAGAAGAGTGTAGAGCTCAAATATGACCACTTTTCTCTTCTTTTTTATGGAGAAAAGTGGTGGTTGATCTTTATGATGATTTCAAGTTGGGAGAGAGCCGCGCGTCCGTTTGAATTGAAATTGAGGAACCAGCGCTTTTCTTATTTTTATTCCGAAAGCTCAGCCTTGTGTCCATTTGTCTTGAACCTCAACGTTTCTCTCACTATGAAAGGATTTTTGAAGAGCATTTTGATTCTAAGCGCTTGGTCTAATTTTCTCTGTAATAATGTTTTCACGAGACTCACTTTTACATTCCGTGCTGCTTTGATTGTGAATGTTCCAGTATTCCTTTTTTTCTGAGATAGAGTTCAATTGACTCTTATTTTCCTAGATGTTTCTATAGTTGGAGGAACCCTGACGCTAAGTCTCTTCAGAATTCAGAATTTCGGGGTGTCTAAAGAATTTCTGTATTTATTTTTATACCTGAAATATATTTTTCAGAATATTTTTCCTACCTACCTATACAGGGTGATTCATATAACTATTGGGACATAGGCTAAGAGCGGGTTATTTAGGCAAAAATATGACCATAGGACCCAATATTTCTTAATAAAATATTGCTGTTGAAAAAGATACAGAGCGTTAAACTAAATTTTTTTTTATTTTGTGTTAATAATTTCACTGTAAATTTATCAATTCTTATAAAATTTGGCATAACATTAGACCGAGAACATTATTTTATGTACTATTTTACAATTTGTTGTAGGCGGTGCCACGTGAATGATTCCTGATGAAATCGACTGATAACTTTTTTTTGAGAAAACGTTTTAGTAATTTTGATTAGAGAATATGACGTAAACATTACTTTTACACAATATTAATACTCCTGTTTAAATACGATAATTCATCAGTTTAAAGGGATTTAAACAATCATTCAGAGTTATTACTTCATTTATTAAGATAATTATGTTTCTCTGTAGATTTTGATGAGAATTGATAAATTTTCAGTGAAATTATTAACAAAAATTATGAAAAATTTTTTTTATCTAACGCCTCTTCTATCTTTTCCGCAGTAATATTTTATTAAGGCATATTGTGTCTTATTGTCATATTTTGGTCTAAATAACCCGCCTTTAGCCTATGTCTCAATATTTATGTATCACCCTGTATATTTTATACCTGAAAAATTAGTTGGCTAACAAAATTCTCAATTAATACTTTTGTTGGGTCCGCATGCGGATGCGTTACGCACCCTAGTAGGTGATTCACCACCTGCTAGAGGATCGATCCCTTCCTATACTAGCATGCACCCCACTCCAACGCGCACCCCGTCACAACAACCACCCGATCGGTTATAAGTACACCGGTCGGGGAACAAGAATCAGAGCAGGACGATCTCGCATAGGTCGACCAGCTCCGCCGAAACGATCTCGCATAGGTCGATTCACACCAAGCAGGACGATCTTTGTATATAGAAAAATGTGGCAGAAGTCTACGAAGTTAATTAAGTTTAGTTTGAAAATACGAGTTTCGTTTATTTAAACATTTATTTTTTAGTGTTTGGTAAATTTAAGACGAATAAATGCCACCGTGCAAGAAAGAAGAAGAAAAGAAACAACAATTCAAATTTCAAAAGAAGGAGCTAAAAGTGTTGGAGATTGATTAACGCAAATAACGCTCGCAAACAGTATAGCAAAATGGTTACGATGTGAAAGCTAAACGTAAAACAAGACAAAGTCGATGCCGTGCTAGTGTAAGAAGAAGTAACTTACTACAACTCATTTTCTGCTTTAAGTATCTGCAGCTCCGGCATCGACTATCTAACATTGAAATGCATTGAATTTTTAAATTTTTTATTAAATATAATATTATTTTTATTATTTGTGTCAAATTCGTATGTATGACAGATAAACATCTTGAAGGAGATCCACTACTGATAAATCTTGAGAACTACGAAAAAGGGCAAAACTGATTGGATTTTCTTATTCTACACATTAATATTAGTGTATTTACTAATTTTCATTAAATCAACAAAATTTTTTCCCGATTTTATACCCAATATGGTATTTCGAAAGCTTTGGGTATAAAATCTGGAAAAAAAATCTTTGTTTTCGATTTAAATAAAAATTGGTGAAAACACTAATATTAAGGTGTAGAATAAGGAAATACAATCAAAATTTCACTGTCGAGACACGTAGGATTAGAGTTCTAAGGAAAAAAACCTGTAATGGGAAAAACATAGTTAATGAAGAAATTTTGAGAAATCCGAAGAAAAGTTGGTGTATAGAGAAACAACGCTATACAAAATCCTTGCAAAAATGAACGGACTGAATCGAGTGCAACACCAGATGGCGATGCAAAAATACGGTAGAAACATCTAGTATTGCACTCACTTGCAATGATTTGTGGATCTGTAAATTTGGTTGTTAACGAACGTACACAAACATACAAATTTTATAATCGTAGATGTAGTGATAATATGGCATATACGTATTAATTCCATATACCGATATCATTACATTGCTGCAATAAGTTGAGAGTGAAGCCATAGATTAATTAGAGGGAGATGTACGAAACATGTTATGAAATTGGAAATAAAATCGATATAGCGGTGCTCATGGCCATACCGAGAACTAAACTTAAATTGAATCTATGGCGGGAAACTTAAATTTATTGTTTACTCCTTTGGTGTTACCAAATTTAAATTATTGAGTTCAATTAAAAAAAAAGGTGTATGAATAAAAGTACATGATATTTATGCAAATTAAAAAATTTATTTAAATATAATAGAAACAAAAATAACATTCAAATATAATAAAAAAAACAAAAATATTAAAATATGAATAAAATTTAAAACATAAATAAAATGAAAAAACTATGGATCGGTTTATAAAGTCGAATTAAATTTAATTGCAATTAAATATTTAATTCGACATCTTATTAGGCGAATCTTTCAAATTAACCAATGAAATGCCAAAATAACTATTTAATTGCAATCAAATTCTAATTTGACTTTCTATAAACTAAATTAATCTATGAGTGAAGCAAAGATTGTGAAACAGAGATATTAAAACGCATAAGTTTCTCTCTTAATATCCCAGTATCCTTTAAGCGACACTCTAAGTTCTTTGTTTTTATTGGTTGTATAGTAGTATAGATAGTAACCATTCTATCCACAGCGCCTATACGACACATTCTAATGACGTTAAAAGAATACGTTAAATTGATATAACCACCAAAAGTTTCAAAAAAAAAGTTAAAAATTGATAAATTCGTCGATATAATATGAATCCTCTAATTTTTTAGACATTGTTTAATTTTGTAAAACACATTTATCTGTTACCGTTTAAAAGATATAGCCGTTTAAGTTTCCGTAATTTGGCATTTTGAATTTTATTTTACAGTTTTTGCTTAATGCAATTTAATCTTTCGTTTAACTTAAAATGTAACAATTACAAGTCAGAATATATCGTTTAAGCGCTTCATATTGTCATTTCAAAATTTCAAAAAGTCTTTCTACGACGCCGAAAAATGCGAAAAAATTTTTTTGACATTTTCGAACGCGTTTTGACCTATAATTTTACATTTTACGAGAAAAAGTCAAAAGACCAAAATTAAAGACCCGTCTTTTCCGAACGTAAATGCGTTTTCAAAATTTAAATAAGTCTTACCGTTTTAATGCGAAACGATTTTGAAAATGTATCGTTTTCAAAATTTTCACCCTTTTTGCTCTTTTAAGGGTGTTCTTCATATTCAACGTGATTTTCATCGACGCGACCCTATCGTAATTTTCGAGTTCTATACGAATCCGTCGAAAATTAATCGTGGGCTCTTATTTAAAACAACGTAATACTTATTTTAAAAAGTTAACACAACAAAATTCAACCAACAAAAACATTTCAAATATCAAGTTGTTTAAATTATGAAAACAACCAATCAACTTTGAAGTTTTCGCATTTGCGCTTTGAATACATTGAGAAATTGAGAGACCGACTTATGTACGATTTGTATAGCTCCGTTTCACAATGTTTGTTTATTATTGCCATACGTGCTCGGTATATGAAAAATAATACGTATATGTAATATGGTATCCCGGTTTTAATTTAGTGGAGTGTACAAAATGAACCCGATTTGAATTTAGTGCAGTGTACATTTCACGTTACAAATAAATCAGCTGACTTTGAGGTACACTAGTGATGTTAGAGTTACAAACATCTTTTTGAAAAAAACTGTTGCTTATTAAAAGAAAGACTCAAAATGAAAACAAGATTTAATTCCTTCGATATTGCATGCAGCGTAACCGAACTGCAAAGGTAAGTTTGACAAATTTTACAACGGCTTATTAAGTTGTTCGACAGGCTCGTAGGTATGAGAGTGAACAACATTTATGACATAGACAATAAAACCTACCTCATAAGACTTCAACGCAGCGAAGAAAAAAGCGTATTGTTATTAGAATCAGGTAATCGTATACACCTAACTAATTTCGAATGGCCCAAAAACGTTGCACCATCAGGTTTCAGCATGAAGGTATTTACATTAAACTATGTTCGTCTTATTTATTAACACATGTTGCAGATGCGGAAGCATTTAAAAAATAAACGCTTAGAAAGTTTAACTCAAATGGGCTTAGACAGAATCATCGATTTGCAATTCGGAACCGGTGAAGCAGCTTATCACATTATTCTAGAATTATATGATAGAGGAAACATTGTTTTGACTGATTACGAAATGGTTATTCTAAATGTACTTCATCCGCATACTGAAGGTGATAAAATAAAGTTTGCCGTTCGTGAAAAGTATCCTCAAAGTAGGGGTAGAGAAAGTGACGTTTCAAGTGTTGAAGATTTGAAGTTAATTCTCCAAAAGGGCCGCGTCGGCGATCCTATCAAAAAGATTTTAATGTTTCAACTAGATTTTGGTCCAGCTTTAATTGAACATGTGTTGTTATTGCATAATTTTACGAATGCTTCCAAATTAGGGAAAACTTTTTGATATTGATAATCGATATTAATGAGTTGTTTGCTGCAATTCAAGATGCAAAATCGATTGTAGAAATTGCCAAAACTGAAACATCTAAAGTAATTACGCTGATTATAGTTAAATTAAGTTAACTTATATACTTTTATAGGGTTTCTTAATACAAAAGAAAGAGGAGCGGGTAAGCACCGATCCAAGTGCATCTAAAGAATATTTTACTCTAATCAAGAATTTCATCCACTTCTATTTAATCAACATAAACGCTGCCTTTGGAAGAATTACGAAACATTTAATTTGGCAGGTTGGCGAATTCTTTTTTCAACTCGAAGGGCAAAAAATCGAGTTGAAAGTAGTTCAACAAGAGAAGGAAGCGATGAAGAAGTTGGATAATATTAAGAAAGATCACGATCACAGGTTAGTAGAACTAGAAAAATCTCAGGAAACTGATAAGCACAAGGCGGAATTGATTACACGAATCAAGAATTGGTAGATAATGCGATTTTAGCGATTCAAAGCGCCCTTGCAAATCAAGTAGGTACGATATTTTTACGTCAAAAAATGTGGTTTAAGCGGAAGATTTTTAGATGTCTTGGATGGAGATTGATAAGCTAGTTAAAGATGCAACTAGTAAAGGGGATCTAGTGGCTAAGCACATAAATAAGTTAAAATTGGAAACTAATCACATCAGCATGTATCTAACTGATCCTTTCGCCGATGATGATGTACGTAATAGCGAAGACGATTGTTTGTCGTTGTGTATAATTGACATTGATTTAGCTCTATCCGCTTTTGCAAATGCGAGAAGGTGCGATTGTTTAATTTAGTATTTTGTGTACAATTTACATGTTGTAGTTATTACGATAAGAAACGTCATGCGGCTAAAAAGCAACAGAAGACTCTTGAATCCCAAGGAAAGGCTTTGAAGTCTGCCGAAAAGAAGACAAAGCAAACTTTGAAGGAAGTTCAGACGATTGGCAATATCCATAAAGCTCGTAAAGTCTACTGGTTTGAAAAGTTTTTCTGGTTCATTAGTTCTGAAAAACTATTTGATTATAGCCGGCAGAGATCAGCAACAAAATGAACTCATTGTTAAAAGGTGTCGTTGTCTGTGATATACTGTTTTCACAAGCTAAATAATTGCTGTTTTAGGTACATGAAACCGAAAGATGTGTATGTTCATGCTGATGTACATGGTGCTAGCAGTGTTATAGTAAAGAATCCTTCGGGTCTACCTGTTCCTCCGAAAACGTTAAATGAAGCCGGAACCATGGCGATATGCTACAGGTAGGATTCTTGTTTGTGAAAAGATACGATATTCTCTATTAGTTAACTTATTTCAGTGTAGCTTGGGAAGCTAAAGTGGTAACAAATGCCTACTGGGTTTACGGTGAGCAAGTAAGTAAGAGTGCACCCACAGGCGAATACCTAACCACGGGAAGTTTCATGATAAGGGATAAGAAAAATTTTCTACCGCCTTCTCAACTCAGCCTCGGTCTTAGTTTTTTGTTTCGTGTTGAAGATAGTTATATCGAAAAGCATTTAGGAGAACGAAAACTTGTTGGAAATGAAGATACCATTAGTTACACTGAAAGCAATGAAGTTGAATTAGAAATTGAGGATGATGATAGTGAGTACTTAAAGTGTGTTACTATATGTGATTAATTTTCAATGAAGCAGACGAAGAAGATGATAAAGAAACTTTGAATACAATCAAAGAGCAAAGTGACTCCGAGGATGAGGATTCGAAATTTCCAGATACTCAGATTAAAATACACCATGAAGAAGGCACAAAGTATTTATTCATTTAACTACCTGTTGTTAGATTAACCACTTTTGTTAAAGGATAAATGTAGTGGCGGAACCAATCGCTTCACCTACAGACAATAATAAGCAAATATTTATATATTTAGGAGACGATAAGCCTGTTCAAATTCAACAACCATCCGAAAAGAAACCGAAAAATAATACACAGCGAAAGAGCGTCACGAAGCTTGTGTCAGTTTTAGAACAAAAAGATGATAATGTTAAAGTAATGGCGAAGCGTGGTCAAAAGGGTAAATTGAAGAAAATCAAGGAAAAATACAAAGATCAGGATGAGGAAGAACGTAAACTTCGCATGGAAATTTTACAAGTGAGTAGTGCTTAAGGTGATTGTAACTAAAGTTTGTTTACGTTAAGAATAGGATGACGTCAAACTTAGTAATTTATTACACCCAATCATAGGCAGGCAAAATTTCACTATGTTGCAATAAACCTAGTTATATCTACGACAACCTTGTAATAAACTGCTGCGTGACGTCATCCCATTGCTATCGTGAGCGAACTTTAAAATATAATTTTATTCAGTCGGCGGGTTCTGCGAAGGAGACTAAAAAAAACAAAAAATCCAAAGATAGTCAAAACGCGAAGATCGTAAAAGTGCTGAGGATACCAAAAATTTCCCAAAAACAAGAAAACGATGAAGATGAAGATGACGAACCTACTGTTCAGGTGGAAGTTGATATGGTAAACGCTCTTACTGGTAAACCATTCCCTGAAGACGAGTTGTTGTTTGCAGTACCAGTAATTGCTCCGTACAACACTTTGGCCAACTACAAGTGCGTATATTTTTTTGGAACGCTTTTATTTATTGAATTTTTCAGATTTAAGGTGAAATTAACGCCGGGTACAGGAAGAAGGGGTAAAGCCGCTAAAACGGCCTTCAATATGTTTTAAAAAGATCGTTCGGCGACGCAAAGGAGAAGTTTGCAGAGCGTAAAAGATGATCAACTCGCTCGGAATTTTCCCGGTAAAGTTAAACTATCGGCCCTAAACTGAAATTCTACAGAAGTAGCTTAGAATTTTATAAAATTGTGTACAATTACTTTAGGTCATTAATAAAAGTTTTTATGGCAAAGAGATTAATTAACAAAAACAACCTTCGAATGGTTTACTTAAACTTTTTCAAGATTCAGTTTATTTTTGATAGAAAAGAAACGATCTGTTCAAAACGCAACATGTGCCTGAGTCATCTATTTCCTCCAGTGGCTTAACACTGTTTCTTTAAGGCGGAACAAACAACAAACCCATTTTCCTATTTTTAGACCATATTCAGTTTTCGCATTTAGAAGCCATTTCTATAGGGTTGTTTCTTATTATATGAACTTTATTTTTAAATGCTGAAAGGTATAGTAGTTTTAGGATCTCCTGGCGGTTGCCCCTCCATGCGCAGAAAACTTAAATTCGTGCTGAACATTCGGAAAAAACGCTACTATTCAACTCATAAATGTAGTCATCACAGTAGCCATTTGCTTTTTTGCTTTCCGTTGTGATTATTCAATTTTGAGCTATTCCTTCCTGTTTTATTATATATAAACGATAAGTTTTTCGAGATCTAGTGTCGACTCGTGAAAGCGTTCACGTATAATAATTATTGAAGAATCGACTATGTAACTGCTTTACATACCTGTCGGCAAAAGCTGCTAACATTTACGTACGTGAACGTTTCACGAGTCGACACTAGATGTCGAAAAACTTATCGTTTAAATATTGTGATCCCTCAGTAGGGCATATAGTCGACAGAGCGCGTTTGTACAATAGTGAACTTACACTCGAGTTCTCTCACTCCCAATGAGTCCCAAAAGGACGAAACAGCTGTCAGGTGATTCTCAGTGTTGTGCATTTGTACAATGTCTTAGTACTTTACTGCAGGCGATTCGAAATTTTTTATACTTGCCAACTGTTATGTTGGCTATAATTATTGAAGACTCGACTTATGTAACTGCTTTACATACCTGTCGGCAAAGGATTCTTCGAATGTGCACATACACTTGATGTGAAACCTTATACTTATATATATATATATATATATATATATATATAGCTATTATATATATACATATTATTATTTCGTCGTGTCCGACTAGATTGTTTAAAAAAAAACGAGTGAAGTTGTTATTCACAGTCAAGCTCTCGTGAAGTCATTTACAAAATATTTAAAGATTTCATTATTCCTGTGGATCGTGTGTTTGAAAGAGTAGCAGAAAGCAACAGGCATTTTCACCAGAACAATTCAATGCATCGCTAAGGAAGGTACATCGAAACCTGAAGGTAGCAAGTTTGAGTCACCTCGGAAAACGATTAAAAAGCCAGCACCTAAATCTACCATCGACAAGTGTGATGAAGAAGTTGTGAGACGAATAATTCACAATTTTGTGTACATTCAAAAGCAAAAGCAAACAATGGAAAAGGTGTTTGCAGCTGTTCAAGAAGAAGGTGTCCATGTAACAGGAAAATTAAGTATGTTTTGTTGTATTATAAAGAAAATGGGATTTAAATGGCAGAAGACCATAGACAACAGGATGGTCTTGGTGGAAACTTCCGCAATAAGATCGAAACACACCACGTTCCTAAGAAAAATGAAAAAGTTCCGTGAAGAAGACAGAAACATTGTTTATAGTGATTAATCTTATCTGCACAGTTCGCATTCAAGTTCACATGGATGGTACGATGACAGTGGCAAGGGAGCAAAAGCTCCTGTTTCAAAAGGACAGCACCTGATAATGTTACACTGTGTGGGGAAAAGAGGATTCGTACCTAACGCATTGCTAATGTTTAAATCAGGATCGAAGTCAGGTGATTATTATGATGACATGAACTCTAAAAACTATATTAAATGGTTAACTGAAAAACTAATTCCAAATATTGAACCTAACTCTGTGTTAGTAATCGACAATGCGTCCTACCACAACATACTTACCGAGCCTAATCCGACATGTGCCTGGAAGAAAGCAGATTTGCAAAACTGGTTAAGTGATCGTGGGATTATATTTCAAAAATGTGAAACAAAACCAGAACTCTTTGACAAAATTAAAATTAATCGACCACTTCAGAAAAAATATTTAATCGACAAACTAATGGCTGAACATAATCATTCAGTAATCAGACTGCCCCTTATCATCCGGAGTTGAATCCAATAGAATTAATTTGGGCCCAAATTAAAAATTATGTAGCAAATGTTACTTTTAAATTTGAAGATGTGTGGAAATTAGCAGAGAATAAATTTAAATCAATTGGTCATGAAGAATGGGAAGCTGTATGCAAACACACACAAAAGGTTGAAGAGGAATATTTAAAAGAGAAGGTTTTATTGATGAAGTAGAAGATATGATATTTACAGTTAATACCGGTGAAAGTGAGGAAGAATTTACTAGTAGTGATTATGTTTAAAGAAGAAAAGAGACAGTGCCAAGCGAGCAAAAAAATTTCGAGCCAAAGAAAAACTTGACAAAGCTGAACGTCAGAAAAACAATCCTGCTGCAGTAAAACCTCGATCTGGTCCTGGGCAGCCCCCTTTGGTTGAATCGCAACCTGCTCTCCTAGAGACCATAATTAACATTGCAATTCATGGCAGCGCTGCTGATGAACACCGCCGAACAGAGATGATTAGAAGTTGTCTGACTCTGTCCGATCTGCATGAGAGACTGTTGTCGATGGGATTTCAAATTTCTCGTAGCGGCACATATCTTCATTTAATTCCACGCGCTTCTGATACTCAAGAGGGAAGAAGGCTCGTACGCACCGTTCCCGTAAAGTTAGCGAGACCACAGGCCGAGATGCACAAAAAGCATGAGGATGGGGAATTCTGCACTGCTATAATCAGGTCCTTAGAGTCTCTCACGTCGCTTCTGGGACCACAGCAAGTATTTGTTCTGTCTCAAGACGATAAGGCCCGTGTACCAATAGGTTTACCGGCAGTGAAAGTCATAGTCCTCTTTTAATGCATATGGAGTACAGAGTACTTTTACCTGACCATGACTGGGTCGTAGCAGAGCGACACAAACTTATTCCTTCTGTGTACGCCGGCGTCAATGTGGATTCTGACGGTTTTGGTAAGGAAGAAGCTGTTGGTTACAGCGGACCAACACACATATCCATACGAAGTGGGAAACACGCATCCTCTACAGCAAACACCCACGCTTATGATTTCGAATCACTTTTATCAGTGTCTTCATTCAAACCCTTAATGATGACAGAATCGAACACCGTGAAGCCAGTGATCATCGTTTTTGTAGATGGTGGACCGGACGAAAACCCACGTTATCAGAAAGTCAAAAACTTTGCAATTCAACACTTCAAAAAATACAACCTGGATGCCCTGTTCATAGCGACCAATGCTCCTGGGCGGAGTGCATTTAACCAAGTTGAGCGACGCATGGCCCCCCTTAGCAAACGACTGTCAGGCGTTATCCTGCCGCATGAACATTTTGGTTCTCATCTCGACAACAAAGGAATTACCATTGATGATGATTTGGAAAAACGCAATTTTCAGCACACTGGGGAAACACTTGCTAAGGTCTGGAGGGAAATGAAAATTGACAACTACGATGTTTCGGCGGAATATAAAAAGCCTGAAGATAGCTTGCAGGATCCAGCAGAACCTAATCTGGCGTGGTATATGGCCCACGTCTGTGAATCGCAATATTTCTTGCAAGTGATTAAATGCGCGGATGAATCTTGCTGCTCCCGCTTGAGGAGTGCATTAAAATCTGTCTTTCCAGAAACTTTCCTGCCGCCACCCTGCCCA
The DNA here is from genome assembly GCA_030710515.1 of Abscondita cerata. Classification (NCBI taxonomy): domain Eukaryota; kingdom Metazoa; phylum Arthropoda; class Insecta; order Coleoptera; family Lampyridae; genus Abscondita; species Abscondita cerata. The sequence continues at coordinate 68,517 of JALBCR010002905.1, forward strand.
ATCCTTCAAACCGCAAACAAGCTTGTGGTACCTAGTCAGGTAGACAAAGGATCGTGCAAGTTTTCATCACTTCTTGTGAGGTTGTCTGTTGATCTGTCGCCTCCTCTAGATGGGTTTAAGCAGATGCCTTACGATCTCTTTTGCCCATCGGTACAATCCGATGTAAAAAACCGGATATGTGCAACCTGTGGGATTTATTTCACATCTCACAAGAGTGTGCAAATGCACAATAGTTACCTGCATGGCAAGACTGCCACAACCGCCGTGAAAGTCGAATACGGCCACAGCGACTTGCTGCAAGAAGGGCAAATGAACTTCTCTGCATTGTGCGCCGGTGTGAAACATCGTCTGAAGATGCCGATTGGCTCGACCAAGACGAAGTTGATGAAAGCGGGTTAACAATTCCGGAACCTTCTTCGTCTGCTCTCCGGATGCCAGTCATGAAAGATCTAAGTGGCTAGAAAACCCGTGGACAGATGAGCAGTAACTCCAATTTAATTTTTTACAAACTACTTATTTTAATTATGGTTGATTTTATTTTAAATGTTTTGTTAAGAATACGATTATATTTTGACAAATATATTTTATTTCAGTTAGGTGTATGTTTGTAATTGCATTGCCAAAGGTAAAACTAAATTTATTTTATTTTAATAGTTTATTAGTAAAACGCTAAAATAGGAAAATGCACGAGAAGAACAATAGCGGATAAGGCAAAAAAGTGTGTCAAGGACACGGCTAAGTCAGGAAAATGACGTTTTTAAATGAATGATTAGTGGTAAAAACACATTAAAACAAAAAAAAACATTTGAAACCTCTTGCTTTTAAAACAAAACATTTTAAATGTTAATAAATAAAATTTATTATTACCGCATACAATAACAAAGATATTTTAGCGACTTTCCGGTACTTAAGCCACATAATTGTCACTTTTAGGTAAAAATGGCCACTTGGTGGTTACGTAATGTTTTACATACATAAAAACGTTACGGTGCGTTACATGGGGGGGTGGGGGTGTCCAAAATCTCAAAAATTGCGTTACGTAATACTTGAACGCTCCCCAAGACAAGAAGATCCCGTTGCCCAACTCTCAAGCTAACGCGATTTTGGAGTCTTACCAAAAACGGGCCCGCAATGCCGAAGTAATGGTGCGGACAATTAGGGAAAATGGGCCTTGATTAGTTTTAGTGTGTATATGTGTTCAATTATTTTTAGGGTGTGTGCGTGTTTTAGTTTTAGTGTAGTATTAAATTTTTTTTGTAAATAGTTAAAATGTAAGATGAAAAAATTTAATTTATTTTAAACAATTTCAAATTTAAAAAGGAATTACAATATGATGAGAAGTAATGGACGCTTTAAAAATTTAAAAAATAATACATTAATCTTTAAAAAATGTTATGAGAACTTCATACTTTTAATTAAATTTACTTGGAACCTTGGAACTACCTTGAACGTTCTCGAGCAATTCCGAACAATCCCGATCCATTGTCATTGACTTTGACCTACTCAGCAAAGATCAAACCCAAGACCTTGACCTTGGGAGGACTTTGGGGGGATCTTGGGATGTCCTTGAAATGACAGTCCCATTGAAGAGACCTTGACCTTGGAATGATCTTGAGATTGAGATTATTTTGACCTTGGACTTTCAAACAAGTTTGAACGATTCTAATATACCTAGTTTAAAATATTATATTACATTGAAAATCTCAAAAGAAGTCAGTGTATAAAAATATTTATTTTCTAAGATTTGTGTGTTAATTTTAGTTTGTATATTAATGACTAAAGAAATATGCTATAGTAGTAGTATACAATCTCAAATTGATTGTGGTTATTGTTTATAATAAATATAACATGAAAGAAATTGTCAGACTGCATAATAATAGTTAAAAGTCCGTCAGTTGGACCGCAAAAGACGCCGCGCGCTCAATGCTTTTGAACGCTGCGCTACACTCTAAAGCTAGAGGACCGATTGACAAACTTTTAAGCATTATCATGCAGTTTGACGACTATTAAATTTAAAAAAAGTAAAAAAATTTTTATAAAAAAAATTTTTTTATAAATTATTTTTTTTTAAAAAATTTTTTTTTTATAATTTTTTTTAAAAATTTTATTTTATTATTTTTTTTTTTTTTTTTTTTTTTTTTTTTTTTTTTTTTTATTTTTTTTTTTTTTTTTTTTTTTTTTTTTTTTTTATTTTTTTTTTTTTTTTTTTTTTTTTTTTTTTTTTTTTTTTTTTTTTTTTTTTTTTTTTTTATTTTTTTTTTTTTTTGTCAAAACAAAAATTTTTTGAAATGATTATTTAGTGATGTTGTTTTTTTTTTATTTTTTTTTTTTTTTTTTTTTTTTTAATATAATTTTATATAATAATTATTTTGTAAAAAAAAAATAAAAAAATAATAAAATTATTTAAATATAAAAAAAATAAATTTTTTAATTTTAAAAATTAAAATTAAAAAAAAAAAAAAAAAAAAAAAAAAAAAAATAAAAAAAAATTTTTATGACGGATTATTTTTCCCCAAGAAAACATTTTTTAAAAAAAAAATTTTTTTAATTTAAATTTTATTTTTTTTTTTTATTTTTATAAAATTTTAAATTTATAATATAAAAAATTTTTTAAATTTACATCATAAATAAGTAATGTGATAATTTGTAGCATGTATACTGCTACAATTTGGAATTTCGAAAAAGTTTTCGACAACTTCGCCAGCCTTCTACACCATAACTAATCGCCTCTCAAACGTCTGACGGTTAGTTCAGTTTAGCATTGTGAAAACTACCTACGGTCAAAAATGTATGGTGTATACTTCCACGAGCCAAAAATGCCCGTAGCTTCCGGACTAATAGTTTTTCTAATAGTTTCTGTCACTTTTACTCTTGAATAGTGTGTTTCATTAATTCCGTATTTTTCCATAATTTCCTATCGATGTTCCATTGAGGACAACTTCTTGATTTTTGTCTTTAATTTCGAAAAAACTTCCAGTTCTACATTATACTGATAATTAGGTGGCGCCTGCTGTGCAACTTGAATTTGACATTCCGATTAGATATTTACTCTCTTTAGAAAGGTAAGCAACTTCAATCTTTGCGCTTTAATTTAAGTGATTTTTCTACAAAATTTTGTGATTGTGAAGTATTTTTACAATGTTTATTCCATTTACTTTACTATTAAAATCTTATCTGGACAAACCGGTGCTACGTGGCCCCTACGTTAGCAAATATGACAAATATTTCGATATCAATATACGTTTTTTGAATAATTGTATCGCCCACAAACCTCACATTTTGCTTGTACTATTCCAGTTGCGGTTGCGTTATCTCTGCCCAGGTCGATTCTTGAGGTGGTTGGCCCTCTGTTTGGATTTGGTGGTTTTGATAACTTTGCATGCTTAACATGATGAACTTCTTGCTTGATATTTACCATTTAGGTTTCCAAATTTTTACTAGCGACCTTCTTTCCCAATCCAATGCAAATGGCACTTTCGAATGTTAATTTATTATCTTCTTCGAATAGACGGTCCAAAATAGGTCCATTTTCCAAATCCTGAAATAAACCGATCGCGAAGACACACCTTTTCAATCATTTTTATCCTCGTCGCCAATTAATGTTAAGTCTCAGAACTATAATAAGTATAATAATAACTTAAATGAAACTAGTGCAAGCGTTGGTATTCACCGAATGGCGTGCCGTGTACATATACATATATACAAAGCTGAGGAAAACACGGAAAAATCCAACACCCAACGTTTCGGCGTACTTACCCGTAGCCTATGTCTGATAGTAAGTCGTGATGTGGCAGTTACAAAAAGTGCTTTTGAGACGAAGGCGCCACCCTATGAGTTGTAGTATTTAATCTCAAGCACCTTAAGATACAAAACAACAAACTGTTAACGAAAGAAACGTATAATTTACACAGCTTCCCTTGCGCCACAGGTATACATTTAGACAAAATATAGATATAATCTTAGATATAACTATATGGTTAACAATATACATTAGATATCAAAAGCCTAAATCAGGCAATATCGTTCCCCAAGAAAATATAATGCGCCAATGGCCGACTACGTATTCCACGCCTCGATAACAGATTTACTTGTAGTTCGCACAAAAATTTAAAATTAAATTATTTCCTTAATTATGTCTAAATAACCGACTTTAATAATGTAACTCGGGCGCTAACAAACATGTAATCAATTTGTCGGGGGATCCTTCGAGCACAAAAATAACTTAAAAATAGATCCACTTATATTTCAAATTGTTAGATGTCAACGAGTGAGAAGGAGGAAGAACGAAGGGCGAAAGTCGTTTGCTTATTAATAATTAGGAGAGTCCCGGCTCGTATAATACTACAATTTCAGCCTTATCAGTTATAACATCCAAAGGGTATCACCACCAATGTAAATTAATGTAAATTTCGTTCATGGGCTAATTTCGCCTTCAAGTGGTAGATCTAATTTGCCAAACAAACAGAAATGCAGCATTAAGTCACGGCAAAATAATAATTACTCAACACACCATAAAAAAAAAAAAAAAACAATCTAACTCAATGAAGCTAACATACGACTCAATTTTTCACGCCACCTGTTGATGTAACCATTGACTAAATATTAGCGTAGGCTAAGCAAAATTAGACGAGAAAAAAACCGCCATACTGTTGTACTTTTTTACTTTTTATCATTATTTAAAAATTCCAATTTTGATATTTTTTTATTTTATTGTTAAAACAGAACGAAAGATCATTAAACATTTCTACAAATGTTTTTCAATTCATCGACCAAAGTTTCATACCTGAATCCGACCCGAATGTCAGGCACATTCGTTCGGCTGATATCGTTACCCGCAACCCCTTCTTTAGTATAATTAGGCCCCAACCAGTACTGTTTCATTTTGTGAGGAAAACCGGACATTAATACACTGTTACGAGCCAATTCGCACATATCGCAACTAGATAACTTCCACACCTGCGCAGCTATGCTGTATTCTTCCATCAACGGCTCTTTTGTGAAATGAAACTGTAACGGATCATCAGTCGACAAAGATACTACTAAACCACGAGCTAAATACTCCGGCAACGGATTTCGATGGTAGCTTAGAAATAAACCGTTATTGGAAAGCGGGCTCATCGCTATGCCTATTTGGGCTAAGTAGTACAAATATTGTAAAACTGGTACTTTCCGAAGCAGAAGACCGTGAGATATATTCTCTGACAGAATATATCCACAAAGTAGATGTTGTACCGGCCCGGTTTCTCCACAGTGCGGTCTTAGAACAAACGTGTTTAAACCACGTTTACTTCTGAAATGGTTGACAATAACGATATTGGCGTACATGTAATACATATAGTATGCATAAGGAGGATTTTCTTCGTCGCACCACTTCTCCGGAGTAAGTACATCTTTGTCGATCATAGGATTTTCGGGCTTACTTTCATCATCCACCGAATCGAAACCAATAACATATGTGAGAAACTTGTGCAAATCTGGATGGGACGACGGTCTTGCTGTTACTTCCAGTAACGGCAAAAATACATTATTCAAAAGTTGTTGAAAATTGTCCATTAAATTGTTTGACTTAAAAATATCGCTAAAAGTATAATGTTGTTATCAAAAGATGTTTTGCGCAAAACTTACTAAAGACGAGGAATTTGTATCAACCATCGGACGTTATCCGAGTAAATATTGGAATTTATAGCCCATTCGGCTAATTTGTCCCATTCATCTATACTTTTCCCGTATATGCTTAACCTAAGTTCGACGTTTTGATATTTTGATTCTTCCAAATCGTTCGCAATCTCTTTGATTATCATTGCAAAATATCTACCTTTGATGAAATTGTCGGTCTTAAGAAAAACTTCTCTCAGCGTGCTTTCGCCGATCGGATTGTACTTGGCGTTAAATTTATCGAAACGATGGAAGGTGTTCCTGTCAGCGTGCACGTCCAGCATATCCACCGTTAAATCATATGTAGATAAGCTCATCGACTGTTGTGGGTGACATTTTTTTATTAAACCGGATGACTTGTTACAAATGTTTACCTGAAACACTTCTTTCAGGGTCATTGGTATGTTATCGTCGATTTTAACTATATCGTCCGCGTTCGATTTTAATGTACGTTTAATGAACCTTAACAAATGCTTGTGATTCATGCAAGAGGCGGCGTGTATGTGCGTATCCACTTTGCGAATATTGTAGAAGTCTCGATGCGGCACAGCTTTTTGGGACGCCAATTCTTTCACTTCGTTGAGGAGTACGTGTAATTGGTATTTTGAAGACAAATAACTTAGTCGGCGGTAGCAAAAAGATTTTCTAAAAAAATTCGTTAATATGAATTCAATAATTAAAATAAAATTGCATACAGTAGAACCGTGGGTAAATTGGCTATAATTGTTTGGAAGAAAAAATGACGAAATGTAAACGTTCGCTAAATTAATGTTGGTGGCCAAATGTATGCCGCCACAGTTATTACCTGGCCAGTGGTGAAAAATTTTACCACGATACAGATGCTGGGTTGTATGCAGATTTATTTAACGTTGGTTGGAAAATGTACGTGTCTTCCAGAACGGGTGATATTGTGTGGCTTTCTTTCCGTTTCTGGTGGTCGTGTCGTAGTGGCTGCTGTACTAGGTGATATTCTTGATGTTGTTTGCTTCGGTTGCTGCTGTTGCGAGGGTGTATCGGCTGCTGTGGATGTTGCTATGGATGCTTTGATGGATGTTGCTCACTTCAGAGGCGATTGTGCGATGCAAGTCTTGATAAGACGTCGCACCTGGGGTTTTTAAGCTTCGTGAGGTGTGTGTATGCGCCCATGGTACCTGTATGCGACAGGCAGTACCTCAAAGCTTAGGCCAGCAGTTGCGTGACGAATGAGGGTACGAGCTCGTTGCATCAGTGATTCCTGTATTTGACAGGCAAATGTGTCCGGAACCGGCGTCGCAAGCTTCATGTCGTGTAAGCAAGCGCGTTGCTCCAACTCAGGTGAACGACGAAGCCTTGGGCCTGTTGAACTCCGGGTGTCGAATGTGTGTGCGTGATCGCGGATAGCTCTGTCATTTCGAGACGTAGGTTTGTCCTTGATCGATGTGTCATCTGAAGTAGCGGATCTGGCGTTATGGATGATGCAACGGATGATTTGTTAGCGGTTGCAGCGTTGGCGTTTCATCGTGGGGGTGGGGTTTTTTTTGGACGATGGAGTTGATGAAACGGCTTTGTTGCGTTGCCTATCGTCCAAAGCCGTGAGTTGTGTTACATCGCAGTTGGAAATGTAGGCGGGTTGCAAAGGTTGTTGTCGAACTGCGCAGCTATGACAGGCGTAGTGTCGTTGAAGGTGTCCACGGCAAGGGCGCAAATTAATGTAGAAGCGGTTGTAGGGCGTTGCGACAAGCAAGCGTTTTGCGTGGCTTCCATGGCGTCGAATGCGTACCATTCCATCGCTGTCGAACGTCGGGTTGTCACCACTTTGGTATTTTTGTAGGGGCCAAGGTTGATAGATGAGGAGATATACGACGTTACGTTAAAACTTTTAATGGCACTAACGTACTACTGCATTTACGTTATCTATCTTTACTCGATATTGTGTTGCCGTATTTATGAGCTGAATCCTGATGCGTTTGCAGTATTATGAACTTTAACTTGCTTGCTTTACATATTATGCAAGGCTGTTTCTTATGCGACCTAGATATGATTACTGTTTACTTTATTGATGCAAATTGTGAAATTAAAAATCTAAACGTTCGCTAAATTAATGTTGGTGGCGAAATGTATGTCGCCACATGAGGATGGAAATTGTTATTGCTTATCAATGCTTATAGCAAGGATTCGCAAATTATTCAAAAAACCTATATAGACTTCGGTAACAAAAGGAAAAATAGGGATATTAAAGTTGTCCGACCTTGAACATATCCATGGAAAGTATACCCTAGAAGACAACGCTAAAGTCTAAAAAGTCTATTGGGCCCACCTTAATTTTTCATTCATCTTTAAGATGGCATGGCATCAACTCAAATATTTTATTACATATAGCCAATTTTTTTAGGTTCCACTGTACTTTGACTAGGTAATGAAAAAATATCATACAAAGGACCATTCGTGATCATGTTGCACATTAGGTTCATATCACGAACGAAAGTCGCAAGAATTGGGTACGGAAGCTCGCAAGCGGCTTCATTATTTGCGTGTTGTTCGTCACAATACAATTGAAAAACGCCCTCCTTCGGTTTGAAAACGTAATTAGTGTCCGACGGGGTGTAAATATCCCATGGATTAGCTCGCTCCGAAGGTGGATGAATGTGTTCTTCAAAAAGATATTGAATTACTTATAACAAGTCTTATAGTTTACCTTCAGCCGATTTATTTTGCAGAATCATATTCAAAGCGTATCGCTATGTGATTGTACCAATTGGTAATTGTCGAAAAATTTACTATCGCTCACATTGCTACTATCTAAAATCGATAATTAATAGCGACCGAAAGTACCTGCATACTTTTGGGTCTACCTAATTTGCCATCGGAATGTTGTTCTTTAGATGGATTTCTAGGATTCAAAAAATGTTTAGTTGTTTCTGAAAAAGATTGCTGAGACATTTTCATGTACTTCTGTCGAATGTGGAGCGCTTCAACAAGTAACGCGGACGACAGTTCAAGATCCTCAATTGACGGCACCTAAACACTTAGGTACGCTTAAAGTAGAAAAAAATTAAAAACAATTCTTACTCCTGTAGTATCGGCACCAGAAATGGACACCCTTTGAAAGTGGGGCACCAAATTAAACTCTTGACTGCGTTGTTCTTCTAATTCCCTTAAGATACGAACAAGAGTCAATATAAAAAGTTACGTGGTGGGGTTTTGCGTATTGCTATTAATTCACTCACTTTATGCACATTTGGGCCTCCATCCCTAGTTTTTCAACTGGATATTGAGAGAATTCGTAGGGAGCAGTCGTTTCGTTAGAATAGTCGGACTCTTCCGGAACTTCAAATCTTGAATGCGATAACCGTTCACTTCCTGAAATTAATTGGTTTTTGCGGAAATCATTTGCACAACGCAAATTATTCTCAATTGCGTTCTGGATATCATCTGTCGGTTGGTTTTCCCCCTTGCTACAAGTAGTGTTAATGTTACTTAACGTTTTCTTATTCATAAAAATTTCTTTTAAGATTTGGTGATTGACGTCTAGATAACTCAAATTTATCAAAACAAATGTTTCAACGATTACTTTTAAGTCAGTAAGAATTTCTTAAAAACTATAATGCAAAATCACAAAAAAAACTACGTTTACCTCATTATTGTGAACTGTGGTGCGGTCTATTTAAAATTATCGGGAAAAAAGATTTCAAACTATAGTTTGCAGTCTTGTAAGCATATTGATCTACTTCATTTTTCATGAAATGAACCAAGACTTGGGTATAAAATCAAGACTTACTTTCCCATTTTGGTGCAGAATAATAGCTCTAGGGAAAAACTATTCTAATGAGAGAAAATGTTTGTCATTTTTTCCCAAAAGAACAAAGACTAGGGGAAAAATTGGTAATAAGAGACGAGGGTAATAAGAGACGATGCTGATATATGAAAAACAGTAGACCGTGGAGGGATTAAGTAAGGTGAATTCGCATACTTGTTCCCTAATGAGTTGGCACTACATATAACTGGTAAGAAAAATTACAAACATTTTTCAAAAATACGATTTTCATGAAACATTACATTTAAAGCCTTGACCAACTTTGTGTTTTAATTCCTGGACTCAATTTGTTGTTTATAAAATCAGATGGTTTTCTAAAACATTCATTTTGAGATTATGCTTTTCTGGTATAATTGTTATTCCAACACGGTTTGAATTTCCTGGTTTGTTCAAATGTCTTATATTACGCCGGTTTTTTCCATTTAGCGTGCTAATAAGAGATGGAGGCTATGGTAATAAGAGATTCACGCTTAGTATCCCAAAAACTGTAATTCCAGAATCAAGAAATGAACGGAAAAAGATCATCCAATCAGAAACGTTGCATGTATGATGTAAAAGCGATGGAGTCAGCGATAGATGCTGTGAAGAGTAGGAGTTACTCGTTAACTGCAGCAGCAATTAGATTTCAAGTACCTAGATCAACGTTAGGAAAACATGTCCATCAAAATGAAGTAAGAATTGGAGGTGGAAGAAAGTCGGAATTATCCCAAAATGATGAAAATACCCTTGCCTTATTTTTGAAACAATGTGTAACATTGGGATACGGTTTTACAAAATTAGAAACACTTAAATTTGTTTATAAACGACACTAAAATGAAAATAAGATGGAATGAAAAGGGTCCTGGAGATGTATGGTTTACCAATTTTCTCAAACGTCATCCAGAATTATGCTTCAGAAAAGGTGTAATTTTGGGACAACAGACAACAGATTGGTATAAAAATTTAAAGTATTTATTTATGATACAAGTGTGTGAAGTAAGGCTTTTATGCACTCGGCTCGTGTTTGAAACTCAGCAACTCGTGCATAAAAGCTCTTCACACACATGTCTCATACAATATTTTATCAACGTCAGAACTATAATTTTTGCAAATAGAAACAATTACTACAACAGAGAAACACATTCGGTTTCACTTTTGTTTATTTTGAGTCCAGGTTTCCAGACAACTTTGACAACAACAATTGTTTAACTTAATTTAATTTAATCTCATTGCTCTTTTACACGATTTAATTTTTTTACGTGGATTTATTTAAAAGTAGTATTCCATACACAATTATTTAGTAATTAATGTACTGATTGTAGGTTAGACGTAGATAAAAGATCTTTAAACAAGAAAACATTTCTTTGCAAGACGGTGAACTAGTATTTAATTGCGATGAATCAGGGTTTTGTCATGATCCAAAAGATGTCAATCTTGTAGCTCCAAAAGAGGATTTCTAAAAACATTGCCGGTTCCGAAAAAAGCTACCACATGTTTGGTTTGTTGCAGTGCGAGCAGTAACAAAATCCCCTAGTTAAAAGTAAACACCACCACCCCTTTAACTCATTTCTATACAACATACCAAAATTTACACCAAACCATTTACCCCTCTTTTATTATTTTTGATGGAACTTACGTTTGATCAAATTGGATACCTGGAGATGATTACCCAGGGACAGCTTATACAGCACAGAATAACGGATGGATGGAGGGTTACATTTTTTGCCAGTGGTTTGAACGAGAAATGAGAGAAAAATTTATCGCAATTATACAGGTGCTCAGCAGATATGATCCTGTACTTTCTGAATAAGTCGGCAAACCTAAAGGCACTGTATTTAAATCCACAAATACAAAATGAAATTGTTTCGCTTATAGCAGAATTTTAGAGGATATCCGAAAGGCACCATTTTTGTGTATATTCTTGATTCAACCCAGGATATATTAAAAATTGATCATCAAACTCATGTGTACCGCTACGTTAATATTGAGTGTGACAAAAATGAAGTACCTATAAATATATCAATTTGTTACGGTTTTATTTTCAAAGGTAGAACGTATGTCGACAGCCTTCTTAAAACGTGTGTCGCGTATAGCATGTTACGACGAAAGTCGAATTTGCCGCGCATGTTGCTAATTTTCTATTGGTGGAAACAAAATTCGACAAAAGTTCCCAGACGAACAGCGGACATTTTGAAGTTAAAATTTTATTCATATTACTAAGGTGTGATTCAAGATTTCTAAGTCGAATTGGTGTTTAAATTTAAATCCGACCGAATTCACCGTGAGTATACTTTGCTTTCTTTTCTTTCGTGATTGTGTTAGTTAGTTCTAATTACGACGTATGCTTTTAGCACGTTGCGTTGATCTTATGTTCTCAGCGTGTATTACACCTGGATAACTCCTATGGGTGCTGGAATGGCTAATTAAGAACCTTTCCCTATAAAATTAACGACTACCACGGTTTGCATTCAGTTAAGCTGCAAACAACCGAACGGTCTGCAGGGGTCGTTCATGCTGCATAATTTCTACTTCGAGGGAACATATTCGCCTTGCGTTCTTTGCTACATACCTCTCCTAAGGAAAATCCTGGGGTTACCTACCTTCTGGAGCTGTCGAATAACGTCGCTAGCAGGAACTTTCATTCTCAGAACTGCATATTACAGAATGCAGCTAAGTTTTAATGGTTAAGTAACCTATTCAATAATAATGCATATGAAGCTCACGTACATGTGACATAGAACGGTTTGATCTCTAGTATTTAAGCAAATTTTTATTTGGGGTATACTCCACAACCGATGTTTGGTTTTTTTTAACCAGCTCAATACGAGCTCGGGCGCTTTATTTAGAGTGGTTGAAGCTAAAACAAAAGGCCTTTTGGGTTGGCCGGAAGTACTTACCTTTTTAATCTGAGTTTAAGTTAGTTTTAAGTCGCCGTATGTAAGTGACGTGTGTACGCAGAGTCTTCTTAGTAACCAATCCTCAATTGGAACGCTAACTTTAATTTGGGTGTAACTAAAAAGTTTACATAAATTCGATACACTAATTGCGAGCTTTATTTATTGTTGTTGCTAACGCGCGTAACTATATGCGACAGTCTCTCTATTTCTGTCACATTCTCCTAGTACTTTAAGATTTGTTTGCTGTATTGAATTGTCTCTCTGATGTGTGTTCAATTTAGCATATTAGACCTTAAGTAAAACCTGTTAATTTCCTGTTGGTCGGTTTTATTTCTTTTTATTACCCAGCAGGTAGCGCCTTGTTGGGCAGCAGTCTATTTCTTTACAGATCTCTAAGGACCCCCACTCACCGACGAAGCCGGACGCTGCTGTTCTAACTACTATAAATACGGGATCCTCCACAAATTTAGTGCGCTAGATCGAGCCAAATTCTCTTACTTTTTCTCTCTAGGTTGTACCGCTAGAGCCGTCGCTTTCTCTCGTTATTTGTAAACAACAACCGTTACAAATTCATGAAAGCTTTGTTGGGTTTGAATGCAAGGTCAAAGCAGTGCAGAAGTGGAAGAAGAAGTTTACACAAATTTTGAACAAAATAAGGTCGATATAAACAAACTCAGAGGCATTGGATTTGATGGTACAGCTAACATGAGTGGTGCTTATTCTGGGCTTCAACCTCAAATAAAATGTGTCCAACCTCTAGCTACATATGTGCATTGTACAGCTTATAATGTAAAAGAAAGGTATCTGTATTCTCTGCCAACGCGTCTGTTATGAGCATATTCGAAGTCATTGCCTCCGAGCATTTTGAGTTCACCAACGCTAGAAGTTATTTCCGTAGTATTAAAAGTCCTGACTTCAGGTATTATTTGACTAACTTCAGATACACTTATCTTCTTTTTCGGTACTAAAATTTTCATTTTCAATTGTTATATAACCGACATAATCAAACTGTGACGAACGTCCAAAGAAGGGTCGCATAAAACAATAACAACTCGACGTGTATTAACCGATTTTAAAATAATTTGTGAACTTTTTATAAGGCCAGTAGAAGGGGGGCAGCTCAACCTTGAGATAATGAGGAAAAAGTGAAAGGCAATTAGCCTAATTAGGCTAACAACCTCTCACCTACTTCTCACCTCATCAGGCAGTTCCCTAATTAGGCCTCTCACCTCATTAGGCTGTTGTTGTCAACAGGCTGTTGACGCAGGCATTCTATTTAATTACTTGTTTTTGTTTTTGAAGACGTCAATGGAAAATACTGCCTCCCACCTCATTAGGCTGTTGTTGTTGAAGTTGATTTCCATCATGGCGGATGTTTGGCGGTCGATTTGAATTTCCAACATGGCGCCTCATCATGGCGGATGTTTCGGCGGTCGATTTGAATTTCCAACATGACGTCCTAAAGTTTTTTATGTATTTAAAAAACTTGGTTGAGATTCGAACTTGCAACCATTGCATTACCGAGCCAAGGCTTTAACCACTAGGCTACGGCGACAATTGAAAGATAGAGTTTGAAGTTTGTATATAGCTGTAAAGGTTGATTAAGATGAATTAATGATGTATGATGCTGTAAAATGTAGGATAAGATAGAAGAACTGTTAATTAAAAGTTGAATAAGGATAAAACATTTAATAAACAAGATGAAAAAGGATAAAAACATATATTTATCACTGTTATTCATTATAAACTAGAACACAAACAAAAATAGCAATTACGTAGCGTCATTTTGTATGACGTATGATTGATCATTTAATAAACAAGATGAAAAAGGATAAAAATATATATATCTCACTCTCATACATTATAAACTAATTCACAAACACGAAAAACAATTACCTAAAGCGATTCAATATGGCTGTCAAACCAACATTTTCAGAAGTTTTAATTAATTACATTAACCACGTATTTAACATATAGTTTTGAATTTACATTTGATTAAAAAAAAACTTTTAACATACTGAGGTTCGAACCATTAACGTTCTACTAATTCTTTTTAAAGATTAAAAAATTTTTTTTTAATCAAATGTAAATTCAAAACTATATGTCAAATACGTGGTTAATGAATCTTTACTAACATCTATTGTCAATTACGCAGCAAACTAACGATACGAAGGCAATATTTTAAATTTATAAATTAACAAATTCTAACTGTTAATATTTAACAACAATTTCATCATTTTTAAACTTTTAATGATTATTTTATCATTATCATTCAATCTTATTCTTTTCCTATTCTTCTGTTTATCTCTTTCTTTTGTTTTCTCTAATGTAACTTAGATAATCTATGATAAACCGTTTTCTTTTCGTGAATTCATACTGCCCTTTTCCTGTTTTCACAGCAAATTATTTCTTATATCTCAAAGTTTTGATTCAATTTCTTTTTCAATAATCACTTCTTATGTGGGTGCTTTTACACCACTTTTCTCTTCTTATTTCACCCTTATTTTCTTCATAGATATGTTCTTTTTCTTCATTCATCTCATATAACTTCTTCATAATTCTTTTCAAATTATATTGACTATTTTTTCAAATTCGCATTTTTCGTCAACAAAACCGCGGAGAAGTTCACACGGCGACTCTTGAATTCTTTTCGCGAGCACGATATTTTGGTCATGATTATCGAGTTCAAAAAATGCTGCTGAAAAGTAAAAGTTAAAATTCGAAGATACGGCTAGTACTACAGTATTCTACGCATTGATTTACATAATATTATGTTAAAAAACCCACACAAAAATTTTTGTCAATTTTTGTCAAAAGACCAAAGACTATAGTCTTGGGTATAAAATCGGGGAAAAAAAATTTTGCTTTCGATTTGACTAAAAATTGGTGAAAAGACTAATATTGAGGTGTAGAATACAGAAATACCATCAGTTGTCATCAAAATATTACTGTAAAATTATTGCCCACGTTTAGAGCTTTTGGGAAAAAAACTTCAAATGGGAAAAAGTAGTTTAAGCAGCAATATTGAAAAATTCGAAGAAACGGCTAGTACTACAGTATTCTACGCATTGATTTACATAATATTATGTTAAAAACCCACACAAAAATTTTTGTCAATTTTTGTCAAAAGACCAAAGACTATAGTCTTGGGTATAAAATCGGGGAAAAAAATTTTGCTTTCGATTTGACTAAAAATTGGTGAAAAGACTAATATTGAGGTGTAGAATACAGAAATACCATCAGTTGTCATCAAAATATTACTGTAAAATTATTGCCCACGTTTAGAGTTTTGGGAAAAAAACTTCAAATGGGAAAAAGTAGTTTAAGCAGCAATTTTGAAAAATTCGAAGAAACGGCTAGTACTACAGTATTCTACGCATTGATTTACATAATATTATGTTAAAAACCCACACAAAAATTTTTGTCAATTTTTGTCAAAAGACCAAAGACTATAGTCTTGGGTATAAAATCGGGGAAAAAAAATTTTGCTTTCGATTTGACTAAAAATTGGTGAAAAGACTAATATTGAGGTGTAGAATACAGAAATACCATCAGTTGTCATCAAAATATTACTGTAAAATTATTGCCCACGTTTAGAGCTTTTGGGGAAAAAAACTTCAAATGGGAAAAAGTAGTTTAAGCAGCAATATTGAAAAATTCGAAGAAACGGCTAGTACTACAGTATTCTACGCATTGATTTACATAATATTATGTTAAAAAACCCACACAAAAATTTTTGTCAATTTTTGTCAAAAGACCAAAGACTATAGTCTTGGGTATAAAATCGGGGAAAAAAATTTTGCTTTCGATTTGACTAAAAATTGGTGAAAAGACTAATATTGAGGTGTAGAATACAGAAATACCATCAGTTGTCATCAAAATATTACTGTAAAATTATTGCCCACGTTTAGAGTTTTTGGGAAAAAAGCTTCAAATGGGAAAAAGTAGTTTAAGCAGCAATTTTGAAAAATTCGAAGAAACGGCTTGTACTACAGTATTCTACGCATTGATTTACATAATATTATGTTAAAAACCCACACAAAATTTTTGTCAATTTTTGTCAAAAGACCAAAGACTATAGTCTTGGGTATAAAATCGGGGAAAAAAATTTTGCTTTCGATTTGACTAAAAATTGGTGAAAAGACTAATATTGAGGTGTAGAATACAGAAATACCATCAGTTGTCATCAAAATATTACTGTAAAATTATTGCCCACGTTTAGAGTTTTGGGAAAAAAACTTCAAATGGGAAAAAGTAGTTTAAGCAGCAATTTTGAAAAATTCGAAGAAACGGCTTGTACTACAGTATTCTACGCATTGATTTACATAATATTATGTTAAAAAACCCACACAAAAATTTTTGTCAATTTTTGTCAAAAGACCAAAGACTATAGTCTTGGGTATAAAATCGGGGAAAAAAATTTTGCTTTCGATTTGACTAAAAATTGGTGAAAAGACTAATATTGAGGTGTAGAATACAGAAATACCATCAGTTGTCATCAAAATATTACTGTAAAATTATTGCCCACGTTTAGAGTTTTGGGAAAAAAAGCTTCAAATGGGAAAAAGTAGTTTAAGCAGCAATATTGAAAAATTCGAAGAAACGGCTAGTACTACAGTATTCTACGCATTGATTTACATAATATTATGTTAAAAAACCCACACAAAAATTTTTGTCAATTTTTGTCAAAAGACCAAAGACTATAGTCTTGGGTATAAAATCGGGGAAAAAAATTTTGCTTTCGATTTGACTTAAAATTGGTGAAAAGACTAATATTGAGGTGTAGAATACAGAAATACCATCAGTTGTCATCAAAATATTACTGTAAAATTATTGCCCACGTTTAGAGTTTTGGGAAAAAAGCTTCAAATGGGAAAAAGTAGTTTAAGCAGCAATTTTGAAAAATTCGAAGAAACGGCTAGTACTACAGTATTCTACGCATTGATTTACATAATATTATGTTAAAAACCCACACAAAAATTTTTGTCAATTTTTGTCAAAAGACCAAAGACTATAGTCTTGGGTATAAAATCGGGGAAAAAAATTTTGCTTTCGATTTGACTAAAAATTGGTGAAAAGACTAATATTGAGGTGTAGAATACAGAAATACCATCAGTTGTCATCAAAATATTACTGTAAAATTATTGCCCACGTTTAGAGTTTTTGGGAAAAAAGCTTCAAATGGGAAAAAGTAGTTTAAACAGCAATTTTGAAAAATTCGAAGAAACGGCTTGTACTACAGTATTCTACGCATTGATTTACATAATATTATGTTAAAAACCCACACAAAAATTTTTGTCAATTTTTGTCAAAAGACCAAAGACTATAGTCTTGGGTATAAAATCGGGGAAAAAAAATTTTGCTTTCGATTTGACTAAAAATTGGTGAAAAGACTAATATTGAGGTGTAGAATACAGAAATACCATCAGTTGTCATCAAAATATTACTGTAAAATTATTGCCCACGTTTAGAGTTTTTGGGAAAAAAGTTTCAAATGGGAAAAAGTAGTTTAAGCAGCAATTTTGAAAAATTCGAAGAAACGGCTAGTACTACAGTATTCTACGCATTGATTTACATAATATTATGTTAAAAAACCCACACAAAAATTTTTGTCAATTTTTGTCAAAAGACCAAAGACTATAGTCTTGGGTATAAAATCGGGGAAAAAAAATTTTGCTTTCGATTTGACTAAAAATTGGTGAAAAGACTAATATTGAGGTGTAGAATACAGAAATACCATCAGTTGTCATCAAAATATTACTGTAAAATTATTGCCCACGTTTAGAGTTTTGGGAAAAAAGCTTCAAATGGGAAAAAGTAGTTTAAGCAGCAATTTTGAAAAATCCGAAGAAACGGCTTGTACTACAGTGTTCTACGCATTGATTTACATAATATTATGTTAAAAAACCCACACAAAAATTTTTGTCAATTTTTGTCAAAAGACCAAAGACTATAGTCTTGGGTATAAAATCGGGGAAAAAAAATTTTGCTTTCGATTTGACTAAAAATTGGTGAAAAGACTAATATTGAGGTGTAGAATACAGAAATACCATCAGTTGTCATCAAAATATTACTGTAAAATTATTGCCCACGTTTAGAGTTTTTGGGAAAAAAGCTTCAAATGGGAAAAAGTAGTTTAAGCAGCAATTTTGAAAAATTCGAAGAAACGGCTAGTACTACAGTATTCTACGCATTGATTTACATAATATTATGTTAAAAAACCCACACAAAAATTTTTGTCAATTTTTGTCAAAAGACCAAAGACTATAGTCTTGGGTATAAAATCGGGGAAAAAAATTTTGCTTTCGATTTGACTAAAAATTGGTGAAAAGACTAATATTGAGGTGTAGAATACAGAAATACCATCAGTTGTCATCAAAATATTACTGTAAAATTATTGCCCACGTTTAGAGTTTTTGGGAAAAAAAGCTTCAAATGGGAAAAAGTAGTTTAAGACAGCAATTTTGAAAAATTCGAAGAAACGGCTTAGTACTACAGTGTTCTACGCATTGATTTACATAATATTATGTTAAAAAACCCACACAAAATTTTTGTCAATTTTTGTCAAAAGACCAAAGACTATAGTCTTGGGTATAAAATCGGGGAAAAAAATTTTGCTTTCGATTTGACTAAAAATTGGTGAAAAGACTAATATTGAGGTGTAGAATACAGAAATACCATCAGTTGTCATCAAAATATTACTGTAAAATTATTGCCCACGTTTAGAGTTTTTGGGAAAAAAGCTTCAAATGGGAAAAAGTAGTTTAAACAGCAATTTTGAAAATTCGAAGAAACGGCTTGTACTACAGTATTCTACGCATTGATTTACATAATATTATGTTAAAAACCCACACAAAAATTTTTGTCAATTTTTGTCAAAAGACCAAAGACTATAGTCTTGGGTATAAAATCGGGGAAAAAAATTTTGCTTTCGATTTGACTAAAAATTGGTGAAAAGACTAATATTAAGGTGTAGAATACAGAAATACCATCAGTTGTCATCAAAATATTACTGTAAAATTATTGCCCACGTTTAGAGTTTTGGGAAAAAAAGCTTCAAATGGGAAAAAGTAGTTTAAGCAGCAATTTTGAAAAATTCGAAGAAACGGCTTGTACTACAGTATTCTACGCATTGATTTACATAATATTATGTTAAAAACCCACACAAAAATTTTTGTCAATTTTTGTCAAAAGACCAAAGACTATAGTCTTGGGTATAAAATCGGGGAAAAAAATTTTGCTTTCGATTTGACTAAAAATTGGTGAAAAGACTAATATTGAGGTGTAGAATACAGAAATACCATCAGTTGTCATCAAAATATTACTGTAAAATTATTGCCCACGTTTAGAGCTTTTGGGGAAAAAAGCTTCAAATGGGAAAAAGTAGTTTAAGCAGCAATTTTGAAAAATTCGAAGAAACGGCTAGTACTACAGTGTTCTACGCATTGATTTACATAATATTATGTTAAAAAACCCACACAAAAATTTTTGTCAATTTTTGTCAAAAGACCAAAGACTATAGTCTTGGGTATAAAATCGGGGAAAAAAAATTTTGCTTTCGATTTGACTAAAAATTGGTGAAAAGACTAATATTAAGGTGTAGAATACAGAAATACCATCAGTTGTCATCAAAATATTACTGTAAAATTATTGCCCACGTTTAGAGTTTTGGGAAAAAAAGCTTCAAATGGGAAAAAGTAGTTTAAGCAGCAATTTTGAAAAATTCGAAGAAACGGCTTAGTACTACAGTGTTCTACGCATTGATTTACATAATATTATGTTAAAAAACCCACACAAAATTTTTGTCAATTTTTGTCAAAAGACCAAAGACTATAGTCTTGGGTATAAAATCGGGGAAAAAAATTTTGCTTTCGATTTGACTAAAAATTGGTGAAAAGACTAATATTGAGGTGTAGAATACAGAAATACCATCAGTTGTCATCAAAATATTACTGTAAAATTATTGCCCACGTTTAGAGTTTTGGGGAAAAAAGCTTCAAATGGGAAAAAGTAGTTTAAGCAGCAATTTTGAAAAATTCGAAGAAACGGCTAGTACTACAGTATTCTACGCATTGATTTACATAATATTATGTTAAAAAACCCACACAAAAATTTTTGTCAATTTTTGTCAAAAGACCAAAGACTATAGTCTTGGGTATAAAATCGGGGAAAAAAAATTTTGCTTTCGATTTGACTAAAAATTGGTGAAAAGACTAATATTAAGGTGTAGAATACAGAAATACCATCAGTTGTCATCAAAATATTACTGTAAAATTATTGCCCACGTTTAGAGTTTTTGGGAAAAAAGCTTCAAATGGGAAAAAGTAGTTTAAGCAGCAATTTTGAAAAATTCGAAGAAACGGCTAGTACTACAGTATTCTACGCATTGATTTACATAATATTATGTTAAAAAACCCACACAAAATTTTTGTCAATTTTTGTCAAAAGACCAAAGACTATAGTCTTGGGTATAAAATCGGGGAAAAAAATTTTGCTTTCGATTTGACTAAAAATTGGTGAAAAGACTAATATTGAGGTGTAGAATACAGAAATACCATCAGTTGTCATCAAAATATTACTGTAAAATTATTGCCCACGTTTAGAGTTTTTGGGAAAAAAAGCTTCAAATGGGAAAAAGTAGTTTAAGCAGCAATTTTGAAAAATTCGAAGAAACGGCTAGTACTACAGTATTCTACGCATTGATTTACATAATATTATGTTAAAAAACCCACACAAAATTTTTGTCAATTTTTGTCAAAAGACCAAAGACTATAGTCTTGGGTATAAAATCGGGGAAAAAAATTTTGCTTTCGATTTGACTAAAAATTGGTGAAAAGACTAATATTGAGGTGTAGAATACAGAAATACCATCAGTTGTCATCAAAATATTACTGTAAAATTATTGCCCACGTTTAGAGTTTTGGGAAAAAAGCTTCAAATGGGAAAAAGTAGTTTAAGCAGCAATTTTGAAAAATTCGAAGAAACGGCTTGTACTACAGTGTTCTACGCATTGATTTACATAATATTATGTTAAAAACCCACACAAAATTTTTGTCAATTTTGTCAAAAGACCAAAGACTATAGTCTTGGGTATAAAATCGGGGAAAAAAATTTTGCTTTCGATTTGACTAAAAATTGGTGAAAAGACTAATATTGAGGTGTAGAATACAGAAATACCATCAGTTGTCATCAAAATATTACTGTAAAATTATTGCCCACGTTTAGAGTTTTGGGAAAAAAACTTCAAATGGGAAAAAGTAGTTTAAGCAGCAATTTTGAAAAATTCGAAGAAACGGCTTGTACTACAGTGTTCTACGCATTGATTTACATAATATTATGTTAAAAAACCCACACAAAAATTTTTGTCAATTTTGTCAAAAGACCAAAGACTATAGTCTTGGGTATAAAATCGGGAAAAAAATTTTGCTTTCGATTTGACTAAAAATTGGTGAAAAGACTAATATTGAGGTGTAGAATACAGAAATACCATCAGTTGTCATCAAAATATTACTGTAAAATTATTGCCCACGTTTAGAGTTTTTGGGAAAAAAGCTTCAAATGGGAAAAAGTAGTTTAAGCAGCAATTTTGAAAAATTCGAAGAAACGGCTTGTACTACAGTATTCTACGCATTGATTTACATAATATTATGTTAAAAACCCACACAAAAATTTTTGTCAATTTTTGTCAAAAGACCAAAGACTATAGTCTTGGGTATAAAATCGGGGAAAAAAAATTTTGCTTTCGATTTGACTAAAAATTGGTGAAAAGACTAATATTGAGGTGTAGAATACAGAAATACCATCAGTTGTCATCAAAATATTACTGTAAAATTATTGCCCACGTTTAGAGTTTTTGGGAAAAAAGTTTCAAATGGGAAAAAGTAGTTTAAGCAGCAATATTGAAAAATTCGAAGAAACGGCTAGTACTACAGTATTCTACGCATTGATTTACATAATATTATGTTAAAAAACCCACACAAAAATTTTTGTCAATTTTTGTCAAAAGACCAAAGACTATAGTCTTGGGTATAAAATCGGGGAAAAAAATTTTGCTTTCGATTTGACTAAAAATTGGTGAAAAGACTAATATTGAGGTGTAGAATACAGAAATACCATCAGTTGTCATCAAAATATTACTGTAAAATTATTGCCCACGTTTAGAGTTTTGGGAAAAAAGCTTCAAATGGGAAAAAGTAGTTTAAGCAGCAATTTTGAAAAATTCGAAGAAACGGCTTGTACTACAGTATTCTACGCATTGATTTACATAATATTATGTTAAAAAACCCACACAAAATTTTTGTCAATTTTTGTCAAAAGACCAAAGACTATAGTCTTGGGTATAAAATCGGGGAAAAAAAATTTTGCTTTCGATTTGACTAAAAATTGGTGAAAAGACTAATATTGAGGTGTAGAATACAGAAATACCATCAGTTGTCATCAAAATATTACTGTAAAATTATTGCCCACGTTTAGAGTTTTTGGGAAAAAAGTTTCAAATGGGAAAAAGTAGTTTAAGCAGCAATTTTGAAAATTCGAAGAAACGGCTAGTACTACAGTGTTCTACGCATTGATTTACATAATATTATGTTAAAAAACCCACACAAAAATTTTTGTCAATTTTTGTCAAAAGACCAAAGACTATAGTCTTGGGTATAAAATCGGGGAAAAAAATTTTGCTTTCGATTTGACTAAAAATTGGTGAAAAGACTAATATTGAGGTGTAGAATACAGAAATACCATCAGTTGTCATCAAAATATTACTGTAAAATTATTGCCCACGTTTAGAGTTTTTGGGGAAAAAAACTTCAAATGGGAAAAAGTAGTTTAAGCAGCAATATTGAAAAATTCGAAGAAACGGCTAGTACTACAGTATTCTACGCATTGATTTACATAATATTATGTTAAAAAACCCACACAAAAATTTTTGTCAATTTTTGTCAAAAGACCAAAGACTATAGTCTTGGGTATAAAATCGGGGAAAAAAATTTTGCTTTCGATTTGACTAAAAATTGGTGAAAAGACTAATATTGAGGTGTAGAATACAGAAATACCATCAGTTGTCATCAAAATATTACTGTAAAATTATTGCCCACGTTTAGAGTTTTGGGAAAAAAGCTTCAAATGGGAAAAAGTAGTTTAAGCAGCAATTTTGAAAAATTCGAAGAAACGGCTAGTACTACAGTATTCTACGCATTGATTTACATAATATTATGTTAAAAACCCACACAAAAATTTTTGTCAATTTTTGTCAAAAGACCAAAGACTATAGTCTTGGGTATAAAATCGGGGAAAAAAAATTTTGCTTTCGATTTGACTAAAAATTGGTGAAAAGACTAATATTGAGGTGTAGAATACAGAAATACCATCAGTTGTCATCAAAATATTACTGTAAAATTATTGCCCACGTTTAGAGTTTTGGGAAAAAAGCTTCAAATGGGAAAAAGTAGTTTAAGCAGCAATTTTGAAAAATTCGAAGAAACGGCTTGTACTACAGTATTCTACGCATTGATTTACATAATATTATGTTAAAAACCCACACAAAATTTTTGTCAATTTTTGTCAAAAGACCAAAGACTATAGTCTTGGGTATAAAATCGGGGAAAAAAAATTTTGCTTTCGATTTGACTAAAAATTGGTGAAAAGACTAATATTGAGGTGTAGAATACAGAAATACCATCAGTTGTCATCAAAATATTACTGTAAAATTATTGCCCACGTTTAGAGTTTTGGGAAAAAAGCTTCAAATGGGAAAAAGTAGTTTAAGCAGCAATATTGAAAAATTCGAAGAAACGGCTAGTACTACAGTATTCTACGCATTGATTTACATAATATTATGTTAAAAAACCCACACAAAAATTTTTGTCAATTTTGTCAAAAGACCAAAGACTATAGTCTTGGGTATAAAATCGGGGAAAAAAATTTTGCTTTCGATTTGACTAAAAATTGGTGAAAAGACTAATATTGAGGTGTAGAATACAGAAATACCATCAGTTGTCATCAAAATATTACTGTAAAATTATTGCCCACGTTTAGAGTTTTTGGGGAAAAAGCTTCAAATGGGAAAAAGTAGTTTAAGCAGCAATATTGAAAAATTCGAAGAAACGGCTAGTACTACAGTATTCTACGCATTGATTTACATAATATTATGTTAAAAACCCACACAAAAATTTTTGTCAATTTTTGTCAAAAGACCAAAGACTATAGTCTTGGGTATAAAATCGGGGAAAAAAAATTTTGCTTTCGATTTGACTAAAAATTGGTGAAAAGACTAATATTGAGGTGTAGAATACAGAAATACCATCAGTTGTCATCAAAATATTACTGTAAAATTATTGCCCACGTTTAGAGTTTTTGGGAAAAAAGTTTCAAATGGGAAAAAGTAGTTTAAGCAGCAATATTGAAAAATTCGAAGAAACGGCTAGTACTACAGTATTCTACGCATTGATTTACATAATATTATGTTAAAAACCCACACAAAAATTTTTGTCAATTTTTGTCAAAAGACCAAAGACTATAGTCTTGGGTATAAAATCGGGGAAAAAAATTTTGCTTTCGATTTGACTAAAAATTGGTGAAAAGACTAATATTGAGGTGTAGAATACAGAAATACCATCAGTTGTCATCAAAATATTACTGTAAAATTATTGCCCACGTTTAGAGTTTTGGGAAAAAACTTCAAATGGGAAAAAGTAGTTTAAGCAGCAATTTTGAAAAATTCGAAGAAACGGCTAGTACTACAGTATTCTACGCATTGATTTACATAATATTATGTTAAAAAACCCACACAAAAATTTTTGTCAATTTTTGTCAAAAGACCAAAGACTATAGTCTTGGGTATAAAATCGGGGAAAAAAATTTTGCTTTCGATTTGACTAAAAATTGGTGAAAAGACTAATATTGAGGTGTAGAATACAGAAATACCATCAGTTGTCATCAAAATATTACTGTAAAATTATTGCCCACGTTTAGAGTTTTGGGAAAAAAGGCTTCAAATGGGAAAAAGTAGTTTAAGCAGCAATTTTGAAAAATTCGAAGAAACGGCTAGTACTACAGTATTCTACGCATTGATTTACATAATATTATGTTAAAAACCCACACAAAATTTTTGTCAATTTTTGTCAAAAGACCAAAGACTATAGTCTTGGGTATAAAATCGGGGAAAAAAATTTTGCTTTCGATTTGACTAAAAATTGGTGAAAAGACTAATATTGAGGTGTAGAATACAGAAATACCATCAGTTGTCATCAAAATATTACTGTAAAATTATTGCCCACGTTTAGAGTTTTGGGAAAAAAGCTTCAAATGGGAAAAAGTAGTTTAAGCAGCAATATTGAAAAATTCGAAGAAACGGCTAGTACTACAGTATTCTACGCATTGATTTACATAATATTATGTTAAAAAACCCACACAAAAATTTTTGTCAATTTTTGTCAAAAGACCAAAGACTATAGTCTTGGGTATAAAATCGGGGAAAAAAAATTTTGCTTTCGATTTGACTAAAAATTGGTGAAAAGACTAATATTGAGGTGTAGAATACAGAAATACCATCAGTTGTCATCAAAATATTACTGTAAAATTATTGCCCACGTTTAGAGTTTTGGGAAAAAAGCTTCAAATGGGAAAAAGTAGTTTAAGCAGCAATTTTGAAAAATTCGAAGAAACGGCTAGTACTACAGTATTCTACGCATTGATTTACATAATATTATGTTAAAAACCCACACAAAAATTTTGTCAATTTTTGTCAAAAGACCAAAGACTATAGTCTTGGGTATAAAATCGGGGAAAAAAATTTTGCTTTCGATTTGACTAAAAATTGGTGAAAAGACTAATATTGAGGTGTAGAATACAGAAATACCATCAGTTGTCATCAAAATATTACTGTAAAATTATTGCCCACGTTTAGAGTTTTGGGAAAAAAACTTCAAATGGGAAAAAGTAGTTTAAGCAGCAATTTTGAAAAATTCGAAGAAACGGCTAGTACTACAGTATTCTACGCATTGATTTACATAATATTATGTTAAAAAACCCACACAAAAATTTTTGTCAATTTTTGTCAAAAGACCAAAGACTATAGTCTTGGGTATAAAATCGGGGAAAAAAAATTTTGCTTTCGATTTGACTAAAAATTGGTGAAAAGACTAATATTGAGGTGTAGAATACAGAAATACCATCAGTTGTCATCAAAATATTACTGTAAAATTATTGCCCACGTTTAGAGTTTTTGGGAAAAAAGCTTCAAATGGGAAAAAGTAGTTTAAGCAGCAATTTTGAAAAATTCGAAGAAACGGCTAGTACTACAGTATTCTACGCATTGATTTACATAATATTATGTTAAAAACCCACACAAAAATTTTTGTCAATTTTTGTCAAAAGACCAAAGACTATAGTCTTGGGTATAAAATCGGGGAAAAAAATTTTGCTTTCGATTTGACTAAAAATTGGTGAAAAGACTAATATTGAGGTGTAGAATACAGAAATACCATCAGTTGTCATCAAAATATTACTGTAAAATTATTGCCCACGTTTAGAGTTTTTGGAAAAAAGTTTCAAATGGGAAAAAGTAGTTTAAACAGCAATTTTGAAAAATTCGAAGAAACGGCTAGTACTACAGTATTCTACGCATTGATTTACATAATATTATGTTAAAAACCCACACAAAAATTTTTGTCAATTTTTGTCAAAAGACCAAAGACTATAGTCTTGGGTATAAAATCGGGGAAAAAAATTTTGCTTTCGATTTGACTAAAAATTGGTGAAAAGACTAATATTGAGGTGTAGAATACAGAAATACCATCAGTTGTCATCAAAATATTACTGTAAAATTATTGCCCACGTTTAGAGTTTTTGGGAAAAAAGCTTCAAATGGGAAAAAGTAGTTTAAGCAGCAATATTGAAAAATTCGAAGAAACGGCTAGTACTACAGTATTCTACGCATTGATTTACATAATATTATGTTAAAAAACCCACACAAAAATTTTGTCAATTTTTGTCAAAAGACGAAAGACTATAGTCTTGGGTATAAAATCGGGGAAAAAAATTTTGCTTTCGATTTGACTAAAAATTGGTGAAAAGACTAATATTGAGGTGTAGAATACAGAAATACCATCAGTTGTCATCAAAATATTACTGTAAAATTATTGCCCACGTTTAGAGTTTTTGGGAAAAAGGCTTCAAATGGGAAAAAGTAGTTTAAACAGCAATTTTGAAAAATTCGAAGAAACGGCTAGTACTACAGTATTCTACGCATTGATTTACATAATATTATGTTAAAAAACCCACACAAAAATTTTTGTCAATTTTTGTCAAAAGACCAAAGACTATAGTCTTGGGTATAAAATCGGGGAAAAAAATTTTGCTTTCGATTTGACTAAAAATTGGTGAAAAGACTAATATTGAGGTGTAGAATACAGAAATACCATCAGTTGTCATCAAAATATTACTGTAAAATTATTGCCCACGTTTAGAGCTTTTGGGAAAAAAACTTCAAATGGGAAAAAGTAGTTTAAGCAGCAATTTTGAAAAATTCGAAGAAACGGCTAGTACTACAGTATTCTACGCATTGATTTACATAATATTATGTTAAAAACCCACACAAAAATTTTTGTCAATTTTTGTCAAAAGACCAAAGACTATAGTCTTGGGTATAAAATCGGGGAAAAAAAATTTTGCTTTCGATTTGACTAAAAATTGGTGAAAAGACTAATATTGAGGTGTAGAATACAGAAATACCATCAGTTGTCATCAAAATATTACTGTAAAATTATTGCCCACGTTTAGAGTTTTGGGAAAAAAGTTTCAAATGGGAAAAAGTAGTTTAAGCAGCAATTTTGAAAAATTCGAAGAAACGGCTAGTACTACAGTATTCTACGCATTGATTTACATAATATTATGTTAAAAACCCACACAAAAATTTTTGTCAATTTTTGTCAAAAGACCAAAGACTATAGTCTTGGGTATAAAATCGGGGAAAAAAATTTTGCTTTCGATTTGACTAAAAATTGGTGAAAAGACTAATATTGAGGTGTAGAATACAGAAATACCATCAGTTGTCATCAAAATATTACTGTAAAATTATTGCCCACGTTTAGAGTTTTTGGGAAAAAACTTCAAATGGGAAAAGTAGTTTAAGCAGCAATTTTGAAAAATTCGAAGAAACGGCTAGTACTACAGTATTCTACGCATTGATTTACATAATATTATGTTAAAAACCCACACAAAAATTTTTGTCAATTTTTGTCAAAAGACCAAAGACTATAGTCTTGGGTATAAAATCGGGGAAAAAAATTTTGCTTTCGATTTGACTAAAAATTGGTGAAAAGACTAATATTGAGGTGTAGAATACAGAAATACCATCAGTTGTCATCAAAATATTACTGTAAAATTATTGCCCACGTTTAGAGCTTTTGGGGAAAAAAGCTTCAAATGGGAAAAAGTAGTTTAAGCAGCAATATTGAAAAATTCGAAGAAACGGCTAGTACTACAGTATTCTACGCATTGATTTACATAATATTATGTTAAAAAACCCACACAAAAATTTTTGTCAATTTTGTCAAAAGACCAAAGACTATAGTCTTGGGTATAAAATCGGGGAAAAAAAATTTTGCTTTCGATTTGACTAAAAATTGGTGAAAAGACTAATATTGAGGTGTAGAATACAGAAATACCATCAGTTGTCATCAAAATATTACTGTAAAATTATTGCCCACGTTTAGAGTTTTGGGAAAAAAACTTCAAATGGGAAAAAGTAGTTTAAGCAGCAATTTTGAAAAATTCGAAGAAACGGCTAGTACTACAGTATTCTACGCATTGATTTACATAATATTATGTTAAAAACCCACACAAAAATTTTTGTCAATTTTTGTCAAAAGACCAAAGACTATAGTCTTGGGTATAAAATCGGGGAAAAAAATTTTGCTTTCGATTTGACTAAAAATTGGTGAAAAGACTAATATTGAGGTGTAGAATACAGAAATACCATCAGTTGTCATCAAAATATTACTGTAAAATTATTGCCCACGTTTAGAGTTTTTGGGAAAAAAACTTCAAATGGGAAAAAGTAGTTTAAGCAGCAATTTTGAAAAATTCGAAGAAACGGCTAGTACTACAGTATTCTACGCATTGATTTACATAATATTATGTTAAAAACCCACACAAAAATTTTTGTCAATTTTGTCAAAAGACCAAAGACTATAGTCTTGGGTATAAAATCGGGGAAAAAAATTTTGCTTTCGATTTGACTAAAAATTGGTGAAAAGACTAATATTGAGGTGTAGAATACAGAAATACCATCAGTTGTCATCAAAATATTACTGTAAAATTATTGCCCACGTTTAGAGTTTTGGGAAAAAAGGCTTCAAATGGGAAAAAGTAGTTTAAGCAGCAATTTTGAAAAATTCGAAGAAACGGCTAGTACTACAGTATTCTACGCATTGATTTACATAATATTATGTTAAAAAACCCACACAAAAATTTTTGTCAATTTTTGTCAAAAGACCAAAGACTATAGTCTTGGGTATAAAATCGGGGAAAAAAAATTTTGCTTTCGATTTGACTAAAAATTGGTGAAAAGACTAATATTGAGGTGTAGAATACAGAAATACCATCAGTTGTCATCAAAATATTACTGTAAAATTATTGCCCACGTTTAGAGTTTTTGGGAAAAAGTTTCAAATGGGAAAAAGTAGTTTAAACAGCAATTTTGAAAAATTCGAAGAAACGGCTAGTACTACAGTATTCTACGCATTGATTTACATAATATTATGTTAAAAAACCCACACAAAAATTTTTGTCAATTTTTGTCAAAAGACCAAAGACTATAGTCTTGGGTATAAAATCGGGGAAAAAAATTTTGCTTTCGATTTGACTAAAAATTGGTGAAAAGACTAATATTGAGGTGTAGAATACAGAAATACCATCAGTTGTCATCAAAATATTACTGTAAAATTATTGCCCACGTTTAGAGTTTTGGGAAAAAAGCTTCAAATGGGAAAAAGTAGTTTAAGCAGCAATTTTGAAAAATTCGAAGAAACGGCTAGTACTACAGTATTCTACGCATTGATTTACATAATATTATGTTAAAAAAACCCACACAAAAATTTTTGTCAATTTTTGTCAAAAGACCAAAGACTATAGTCTTGGGTATAAAATCGGGGAAAAAAAATTTTGCTTTCGATTTGACTAAAAATTGGTGAAAAGACTAATATTGAGGTGTAGAATACAGAAATACCATCAGTTGTCATCAAAATATTACTGTAAAATTATTGCCCACGTTTAGAGCTTTTGGGGAAAAAAACTTCAAATGGGAAAAAGTAGTTTAAACAGCAATATTGAAAAATTCGAAGAAACGGCTAGTACTACAGTATTCTACGCATTGATTTACATAATATTATGTTAAAAACCCACACAAAAATTTTTGTCAATTTTTGTCAAAAGACCAAAGACTATAGTCTTGGGTATAAAATCGGGGAAAAAAAATTTTGCTTTCGATTTGACTAAAAATTGGTGAAAAGACTAATATTGAGGTGTAGAATACAGAAATACCATCAGTTGTCATCAAAATATTACTGTAAAATTATTGCCCACGTTTAGAGTTTTGGGAAAAAAAGCTTCAAATGGGAAAAAGTAGTTTAAGCAGCAATTTTGAAAAATTCGAAGAAACGGCTAGTACTACAGTATTCTACGCATTGATTTACATAATATTATGTTAAAAACCCACACAAAAATTTTTGTCAATTTTTGTCAAAAGACCAAAGACTATAGTCTTGGGTATAAAATCGGGGAAAAAAATTTTGCTTTCGATTTGACTAAAAATTGGTGAAAAGACTAATATTGAGGTGTAGAATACAGAAATACCATCAGTTGTCATCAAAATATTACTGTAAAATTATTGCCCACGTTTAGAGTTTTGGGAAAAAGCTTCAAATGGGAAAAAGTAGTTTAAGCAGCAATTTTGAAAAATTCGAAGAAACGGCTAGTACTACAGTATTCTACGCATTGATTTACATAATATTATGTTAAAAAACCCACACAAAAATTTTTGTCAATTTTTGTCAAAAGACCAAAGACTATAGTCTTGGGTATAAAATCGGGGAAAAAAATTTTGCTTTCGATTTGACTAAAAATTGGTGAAAAGACTAATATTGAGGTGTAGAATACAGAAATACCATCAGTTGTCATCAAAATATTACTGTAAAATTATTGCCCACGTTTAGAGTTTTGGGAAAAAAGCTTCAAATGGGAAAAAGTAGTTTAAGCAGCAATATTGAAAAATTCGAAGAAACGGCTAGTACTACAGTATTCTACGCATTGATTTACATAATATTATGTTAAAAACCCACACAAAAATTTTTGTCAATTTTTGTCAAAAGACCAAAGACTATAGTCTTGGGTATAAAATCGGGGAAAAAAAATTTTGCTTTCGATTTGACTAAAAATTGGTGAAAAGACTAATATTGAGGTGTAGAATACAGAAATACCATCAGTTGTCATCAAAATATTACTGTAAAATTATTGCCCACGTTTAGAGCTTTTGGGGAAAAAAACTTCAAATGGGAAAAAGTAGTTTAAGCAGCAATATTGAAAAATTCGAAGAAACGGCTAGTACTACAGTATTCTACGCATTGATTTACATAATATTATGTTAAAAAACCCACACAAAATTTTTGTCAATTTTTGTCAAAAGACCAAAGACTATAGTCTTGGGTATAAAATCGGGGAAAAAAATTTTGCTTTCGATTTGACTAAAAATTGGTGAAAAGACTAATATTGAGGTGTAGAATACAGAAATACCATCAGTTGTCATCAAAATATTACTGTAAAATTATTGCCCACGTTTAGAGTTTTTGGGAAAAAAGTTTCAAATGGGAAAAAGTAGTTTAAGCAGCAATTTTGAAAAATTCGAAGAAACGGCTAGTACTACAGTATTCTACGCATTGATTTACATAATATTATGTTAAAAACCCACACAAAATTTTTGTCAATTTTTGTCAAAAGACCAAAGACTATAGTCTTGGGTATAAAATCGGGGAAAAAAAATTTTGCTTTCGATTTGACTAAAAATTGGTGAAAAGACTAATATTGAGGTGTAGAATACAGAAATACCATCAGTTGTCATCAAAATATTACTGTAAAATTATTGCCCACGTTTAGAGTTTTTGGGAAAAAAGTTTCAAATGGGAAAAAGTAGTTTAAGCAGCAATTTTGAAAAATTCGAAGAAACGGCTAGTACTACAGTATTCTACGCATTGATTTACATAATATTATGTTAAAAACCCACACAAAAATTTTTGTCAATTTTTGTCAAAAGACCAAAGACTATAGTCTTGGGTATAAAATCGGGGAAAAAAAATTTTGCTTTCGATTTGACTAAAAATTGGTGAAAAGACTAATATTGAGGTGTAGAATACAGAAATACCATCAGTTGTCATCAAAATATTACTGTAAAATTATTGCCCACGTTTAGAGCTTTTTGGGAAAAAAACTTCAAATGGGAAAAAGTAGTTTAAGCAGCAATATTGAAAATTCGAAGAAACGGCTAGTACTACAGTATTCTACGCATTGATTTACATAATATTATGTTAAAAACCCACACAAAAATTTTTGTCAATTTTTGTCAAAAGACCAAAGACTATAGTCTTGGGTATAAAATCGGGGAAAAAAATTTTGCTTTCGATTTGACTAAAAATTGGTGAAAAGACTAATATTGAGGTGTAGAATACAGAAATACCATCAGTTGTCATCAAAATATTACTGTAAAATTATTGCCCACGTTTAGAGTTTTTGGAAAAAAAGTTTCAAATGGGAAAAAGTAGTTTAAACAGCAATTTTGAAAAATTCGAAGAAACGGCTAGTACTACAGTATTCTACGCATTGATTTACATAATATTATGTTAAAAAACCCACACAAAAATTTTTGTCAATTTTTGTCAAAAGACCAAAGACTATAGTCTTGGGTATAAAATCGGGGAAAAAAATTTTGCTTTCGATTTGACTAAAAATTGGTGAAAAGACTAATATTGAGGTGTAGAATACAGAAATACCATCAGTTGTCATCAAAATATTACTGTAAAATTATTGCCCACGTTTAGAGTTTTTGGGAAAAAAGCTTCAAATGGGAAAAAGTAGTTTAAGCAGCAATTTTGAAAATTCGAAGAAACGGCTAGTACTACAGTATTCTACGCATTGATTTACATAATATTATGTTAAAAACCCACACAAAAATTTTTGTCAATTTTTGTCAAAAGACCAAAGACTATAGTCTTGGGTATAAAATCGGGGAAAAAAATTTTGCTTTCGATTTGACTAAAAATTGGTGAAAAGACTAATATTGAGGTGTAGAATACAGAAATACCATCAGTTGTCATCAAAATATTACTGTAAAATTATTGCCCACGTTTAGAGTTTTGGGAAAAAAGCTTCAAATGGGAAAAAGTAGTTTAAGCAGCAATTTTGAAAAATTCGAAGAAACGGCTAGTACTACAGTATTCTACGCATTGATTTACATAATATTATGTTAAAAACCCACACAAAATTTTTGTCAATTTTTGTCAAAAGACCAAAGACTATAGTCTTGGGTATAAAATCGGGGAAAAAAATTTTGCTTTCGATTTGACTAAAAATTGGTGAAAAGACTAATATTGAGGTGTAGAATACAGAAATACCATCAGTTGTCATCAAAATATTACTGTAAAATTATTGCCCACGTTTAGAGTTTTTGGGAAAAAAGCTTCAAATGGGAAAAAGTAGTTTAAGCAGCAATTTTGAAAAATTCGAAGAAACGGCTAGTACTACAGTATTCTACGCATTGATTTACATAATATTATGTTAAAACCCACACTTAAATTTAAAACCCACACAAAAATTTTTGTCAATTTTTGTCAAAAGACCAAAGACTATAGTCTTGGGTATAAAATCGGGGAAAAAAATTTTGCTTTCGATTTGACTAAAAATTGGTGAAAAGACTAATATTGAGGTGTAGAATACAGAAATACCATCAGTTGTCATCAAAATATTACTGTAAAATTATTGCCCACGTTTAGAGCTTTTTGGGAAAAAAACTTCAAATGGGAAAAAGTAGTTTAAGCAGCAATTTTGAAAAATTCGAAGAAACGGCTAGTACTACAGTATTCTACGCATTGATTTACATAATATTATGTTAAAAAACCCACACAAAAATTTTTGTCAATTTTTGTCAAAAGACCAAAGACTATAGTCTTGGGTATAAAATCGGGGAAAAAAATTTTGCTTTCGATTTGACTAAAAATTGGTGAAAAGACTAATATTGAGGTGTAGAATACAGAAATACCATCAGTTGTCATCAAAATATTACTGTAAAATTATTGCCCACGTTTAGAGTTTTTGGGGAAAAAGCTTCAAATGGGAAAAAGTAGTTTAAGCAGCAATTTTGAAAAATTCGAAGAAACGGCTAGTACTACAGTATTCTACGCATTGATTTACATAATATTATGTTAAAAACCCACACAAAAATTTTTGTCAATTTTTGTCAAAAGACCAAAGACTATAGTCTTGGGTATAAAATCGGGGAAAAAAATTTTGCTTTCGATTTGACTAAAAATTGGTGAAAAGACTAATATTGAGGTGTAGAATACAGAAATACCATCAGTTGTCATCAAAATATTACTGTAAAATTATTGCCCACGTTTAGAGTTTTTGGGAAAAAAGTTTCAAATGGGAAAAAGTAGTTTAAACAGCAATTTTGAAAAATTCGAAGAAACGGCTAGTACTACAGTATTCTACGCATTGATTTACATAATATTATGTTAAAAAACCCACACAAAAATTTTTGTCAATTTTTGTCAAAAGACCAAAGACTATAGTCTTGGGTATAAAATCGGGGAAAAAAATTTTGCTTTCGATTTGACTAAAAATTGGTGAAAAGACTAATATTGAGGTGTAGAATACAGAAATACCATCAGTTGTCATCAAAATATTACTGTAAAATTATTGCCCACGTTTAGAGTTTTGGGAAAAAAGCTTCAAATGGGAAAAAGTAGTTTAAGCAGCAATTTTGAAAAATTCGAAGAAACGGCTAGTACTACAGTATTCTACGCATTGATTTACATAATATTATGTTAAAAACCCACACAAAAATTTTTGTCAATTTTTGTCAAAAGACCAAAGACTATAGTCTTGGGTATAAAATCGGGGAAAAAAATTTTGCTTTCGATTTGACTAAAAATTGGTGAAAAGACTAATATTGAGGTGTAGAATACAGAAATACCATCAGTTGTCATCAAAATATTACTGTAAAATTATTGCCCACGTTTAGAGTTTTGGGGAAAAAACTTCAAATGGGAAAAAGTAGTTTAAGCAGCAATTTTGAAAAATTCGAAGAAACGGCTAGTACTACAGTATTCTACGCATTGATTTACATA
Organism: Abscondita cerata; assembly: GCA_030710515.1. Lineage (NCBI taxonomy): Eukaryota > Metazoa > Arthropoda > Insecta > Coleoptera > Lampyridae > Abscondita > Abscondita cerata. The sequence continues at coordinate 104,234 of JALBCR010002905.1, forward strand.
ATATTATGTTAAAAACCCACACAAAATTTTTGTCAATTTTTGTCAAAAGACCAAAGACTATAGTCTTGGGTATAAAATCGGGGAAAAAAATTTTGCTTTCGATTTGACTAAAAATTGGTGAAAAGACTAATATTGAGGTGTAGAATACAGAAATACCATCAGTTGTCATCAAAATATTACTGTAAAATTATTGCCCACGTTTAGAGCTTTTGGGGAAAAAAACTTCAAATGGGAAAAAGTAGTTTAAGCAGCAATATTGAAAAATTCGAAGAAACGGCTAGTACTACAGTATTCTACGCATTGATTTACATAATATTATGTTAAAAAACCCACACAAAAATTTTTGTCAATTTTTGTCAAAAGACCAAAGACTATAGTCTTGGGTATAAAATCGGGGAAAAAAAATTTTGCTTTCGATTTGACTAAAAATTGGTGAAAAGACTAATATTGAGGTGTAGAATACAGAAATACCATCAGTTGTCATCAAAATATTACTGTAAAATTATTGCCCACGTTTAGAGTTTTTGGGAAAAAAGCTTCAAATGGGAAAAAGTAGTTTAAGCAGCAATTTTGAAAAATTCGAAGAAACGGCTAGTACTACAGTATTCTACGCATTGATTTACATAATATTATGTTAAAAACCCACACAAAATTTTTGTCAATTTTTGTCAAAAGACCAAAGACTATAGTCTTGGGTATAAAATCGGGGAAAAAAAATTTTGCTTTCGATTTGACTAAAAATTGGTGAAAAGACTAATATTGAGGTGTAGAATACAGAAATACCATCAGTTGTCATCAAAATATTACTGTAAAATTATTGCCCACGTTTAGAGTTTTTGGGAAAAAAACTTCAAATGGGAAAAAGTAGTTTAAGCAGCAATATTGAAAAATTCGAAGAAACGGCTAGTACTACAGTATTCTACGCATTGATTTACATAATATTATGTTAAAAACCCACACAAAAATTTTTGTCAATTTTTGTCAAAAGACCAAAGACTATAGTCTTGGGTATAAAATCGGGGAAAAAAATTTTGCTTTCGATTTGACTAAAAATTGGTGAAAAGACTAATATTGAGGTGTAGAATACAGAAATACCATCAGTTGTCATCAAAATATTACTGTAAAATTATTGCCCACGTTTAGAGTTTTTGGGAAAAAACTTCAAATGGGAAAAAGTAGTTTAAGCAGCAATTTTGAAAAATTCGAAGAAACGGCTAGTACTACAGTATTCTACGCATTGATTTACATAATATTATGTTAAAAACCCACACAAAAATTTTTGTCAATTTTTGTCAAAAGACCAAAGACTATAGTCTTGGGTATAAAATCGGGGAAAAAAATTTTGCTTTCGATTTGACTAAAAATTGGTGAAAAGACTAATATTGAGGTGTAGAATACAGAAATACCATCAGTTGTCATCAAAATATTACTGTAAAATTATTGCCCACGTTTAGAGTTTTTGGGAAAAAAGCTTCAAATGGGAAAAAGTAGTTTAAGCAGCAATTTTGAAAAATTCGAAGAAACGGCTAGTACTACAGTATTCTACGCATTGATTTACATAATATTATGTTAAAAACCCACACAAAAATTTTGTCAATTTTTGTCAAAAGACCAAAGACTATAGTCTTGGGTATAAAATCGGGGAAAAAAATTTTGCTTTCGATTTGACTAAAAATTGGTGAAAAGACTAATATTGAGGTGTAGAATACAGAAATACCATCAGTTGTCATCAAAATATTACTGTAAAATTATTGCCCACGTTTAGAGCTTTTGGGGAAAAAAACTTCAAATGGGAAAAAGTAGTTTAAGCAGCAATATTGAAAAATTCGAAGAAACGGCTAGTACTACAGTATTCTACGCATTGATTTACATAATATTATGTTAAAAACCCACACAAAAATTTTTGTCAATTTTTGTCAAAAGACCAAAGACTATAGTCTTGGGTATAAAATCGGGGAAAAAAAATTTTGCTTTCGATTTGACTAAAAATTGGTGAAAAGACTAATATTGAGGTGTAGAATACAGAAATACCATCAGTTGTCATCAAAATATTACTGTAAAATTATTGCCCACGTTTAGAGTTTTTGGAAAAAAGTTTCAAATGGGAAAAAGTAGTTTAAACAGCAATTTTGAAAAATTCGAAGAAACGGCTAGTACTACAGTATTCTACGCATTGATTTACATAATATTATGTTAAAAACCCACACAAAATTTTTGTCAATTTTTGTCAAAAGACCAAAGACTATAGTCTTGGGTATAAAATCGGGGAAAAAAATTTTGCTTTCGATTTGACTAAAAATTGGTGAAAAGACTAATATTGAGGTGTAGAATACAGAAATACCATCAGTTGTCATCAAAATATTACTGTAAAATTATTGCCCACGTTTAGAGTTTTGGGAAAAAAGCTTCAAATGGGAAAAAGTAGTTTAAGCAGCAATTTTGAAAAATTCGAAGAAACGGCTAGTACTACAGTATTCTACGCATTGATTTACATAATATTATGTTAAAAACCCACACAAAAATTTTTGTCAATTTTTGTCAAAAGACCAAAGACTATAGTCTTGGGTATAAAATCGGGGAAAAAAATTTTGCTTTCGATTTGACTAAAAATTGGTGAAAAGACTAATATTGAGGTGTAGAATACAGAAATACCATCAGTTGTCATCAAAATATTACTGTAAAATTATTGCCCACGTTTAGAGTTTTTGGGAAAAAAGCTTCAAATGGGAAAAAGTAGTTTAAGCAGCAATTTTGAAAAATTCGAAGAAACGGCTAGTACTACAGTATTCTACGCATTGATTTACATAATATTATGTTAAAAACCCACACAAAATTTTTGTCAATTTTTGTCAAAAGACCAAAGACTATAGTCTTGGGTATAAAATCGGGGAAAAAAAATTTTGCTTTCGATTTGACTAAAAATTGGTGAAAAGACTAATATTGAGGTGTAGAATACAGAAATACCATCAGTTGTCATCAAAATATTACTGTAAAATTATTGCCCACGTTTAGAGTTTTGGGAAAAAAGCTTCAAATGGGAAAAAGTAGTTTAAGCAGCAATATTGAAAAATTCGAAGAAACGGCTAGTACTACAGTATTCTACGCATTGATTTACATAATATTATGTTAAAAAACCCACACAAAAATTTTTGTCAATTTTTGTCAAAAGACCAAAGACTATAGTCTTGGGTATAAAATCGGGGAAAAAAATTTTGCTTTCGATTTGACTAAAAATTGGTGAAAAGACTAATATTGAGGTGTAGAATACAGAAATACCATCAGTTGTCATCAAAATATTACTGTAAAATTATTGCCCACGTTTAGAGTTTTGGGAAAAAGCTTCAAATGGGAAAAAGTAGTTTAAGCAGCAATTTTGAAAAATTCGAAGAAACGGCTAGTACTACAGTATTCTACGCATTGATTTACATAATATTATGTTAAAAACCCACACAAAATTTTTGTCAATTTTTGTCAAAAGACCAAAGACTATAGTCTTGGGTATAAAATCGGGGAAAAAAATTTTGCTTTCGATTTGACTAAAAATTGGTGAAAAGACTAATATTGAGGTGTAGAATACAGAAATACCATCAGTTGTCATCAAAATATTACTGTAAAATTATTGCCCACGTTTAGAGTTTTTGGGAAAAAGCTTCAAATGGGAAAAAGTAGTTTAAGCAGCAATATTGAAAAATTCGAAGAAACGGCTAGTACTACAGTATTCTACGCATTGATTTACATAATATTATGTTAAAAAACCCACACAAAAATTTTTGTCAATTTTTGTCAAAAGACCAAAGACTATAGTCTTGGGTATAAAATCGGGGAAAAAAATTTTGCTTTCGATTTGACTAAAAATTGGTGAAAAGACTAATATTGAGGTGTAGAATACAGAAATACCATCAGTTGTCATCAAAATATTACTGTAAAATTATTGCCCACGTTTAGAGTTTTTGGGAAAAAAGTTTCAAATGGGAAAAAGTAGTTTAAGCAGCAATTTTGAAAAATTCGAAGAAACGGCTAGTACTACAGTATTCTACGCATTGATTTACATAATATTATGTTAAAAACCCACACAAAAATTTTTGTCAATTTTTGTCAAAAGACCAAAGACTATAGTCTTGGGTATAAAATCGGGGAAAAAAAATTTTGCTTTCGATTTGACTAAAAATTGGTGAAAAGACTAATATTGAGGTGTAGAATACAGAAATACCATCAGTTGTCATCAAAATATTACTGTAAAATTATTGCCCACGTTTAGAGTTTTGGGAAAAAAACTTCAAATGGGAAAAAGTAGTTTAAGCAGCAATTTTGAAAAATTCGAAGAAACGGCTAGTACTACAGTATTCTACGCATTGATTTACATAATATTATGTTAAAAACCCACACAAAAATTTTTGTCAATTTTTGTCAAAAGACCAAAGACTATAGTCTTGGGTATAAAATCGGGGAAAAAAATTTTGCTTTCGATTTGACTAAAAATTGGTGAAAAGACTAATATTGAGGTGTAGAATACAGAAATACCATCAGTTGTCATCAAAATATTACTGTAAAATTATTGCCCACGTTTAGAGCTTTTGGGGAAAAAAACTTCAAATGGGAAAAAGTAGTTTAAGCAGCAATATTGAAAATTCGAAGAAACGGCTAGTACTACAGTATTCTACGCATTGATTTACATAATATTATGTTAAAAACCCACACAAAAATTTTTGTCAATTTTTGTCAAAAGACCAAAGACTATAGTCTTGGGTATAAAATCGGGGAAAAAAATTTTGCTTTCGATTTGACTAAAAATTGGTGAAAAGACTAATATTGAGGTGTAGAATACAGAAATACCATCAGTTGTCATCAAAATATTACTGTAAAATTATTGCCCACGTTTAGAGTTTTTGGGAAAAAAGTTTCAAATGGGAAAAAGTAGTTTAAGCAGCAATATTGAAAAATTCGAAGAAACGGCTAGTACTACAGTATTCTACGCATTGATTTACATAATATTATGTTAAAAAACCCACACAAAAATTTTTGTCAATTTTTGTCAAAAGACCAAAGACTATAGTCTTGGGTATAAAATCGGGGAAAAAAAATTTTGCTTTCGATTTGACTAAAAATTGGTGAAAAGACTAATATTGAGGTGTAGAATACAGAAATACCATCAGTTGTCATCAAAATATTACTGTAAAATTATTGCCCACGTTTAGAGCTTTTGGGAAAAAAACTTCAAATGGGAAAAAGTAGTTTAAGCAGCAATTTTGAAAAATTCGAAGAAACGGCTAGTACTACAGTATTCTACGCATTGATTTACATAATATTATGTTAAAAAACCCACACAAAAATTTTTGTCAATTTTTGTCAAAAGACCAAAGACTATAGTCTTGGGTATAAAATCGGGGAAAAAAATTTTGCTTTCGATTTGACTAAAAATTGGTGAAAAGACTAATATTGAGGTGTAGAATACAGAAATACCATCAGTTGTCATCAAAATATTACTGTAAAATTATTGCCCACGTTTAGAGTTTTTGGGAAAAAAGCTTCAAATGGGAAAAAGTAGTTTAAGCAGCAATTTTGAAAAATTCGAAGAAACGGCTAGTACTACAGTATTCTACGCATTGATTTACATAATATTATGTTAAAAACCCACACAAAAATTTTTGTCAATTTTTGTCAAAAGACCAAAGACTATAGTCTTGGGTATAAAATCGGGGAAAAAAATTTTGCTTTCGATTTGACTAAAAATTGGTGAAAAGACTAATATTGAGGTGTAGAATACAGAAATACCATCAGTTGTCATCAAAATATTACTGTAAAATTATTGCCCACGTTTAGAGTTTTGGGAAAAAAACTTCAAATGGGAAAAAGTAGTTTAAGCAGCAATTTTGAAAAATTCGAAGAAACGGCTAGTACTACAGTATTCTACGCATTGATTTACATAATATTATGTTAAAAACCCACACAAAAATTTTTGTCAATTTTTGTCAAAAGACCAAAGACTATAGTCTTGGGTATAAAATCGGGGAAAAAAAATTTTGCTTTCGATTTGACTAAAAATTGGTGAAAAGACTAATATTGAGGTGTAGAATACAGAAATACCATCAGTTGTCATCAAAATATTACTGTAAAATTATTGCCCACGTTTAGAGTTTTGGGAAAAAAACTTCAAATGGGAAAAAGTAGTTTAAGCAGCAATTTTGAAAAATTCGAAGAAACGGCTAGTACTACAGTATTCTACGCATTGATTTACATAATATTATGTTAAAAACCCACACAAAAATTTTTGTCAATTTTTGTCAAAAGACCAAAGACTATAGTCTTGGGTATAAAATCGGGGAAAAAAATTTTGCTTTCGATTTGACTAAAAATTGGTGAAAAGACTAATATTGAGGTGTAGAATACAGAAATACCATCAGTTGTCATCAAAATATTACTGTAAAATTATTGCCCACGTTTAGAGTTTTGGGAAAAAAGCTTCAAATGGGAAAAAGTAGTTTAAGCAGCAATATTGAAAAATTCGAAGAAACGGCTAGTACTACAGTATTCTACGCATTGATTTACATAATATTATGTTAAAAACCCACACAAAAATTTTTGTCAATTTTTGTCAAAAGACCAAAGACTATAGTCTTGGGTATAAAATCGGGGAAAAAAAATTTTGCTTTCGATTTGACTAAAAATTGGTGAAAAGACTAATATTGAGGTGTAGAATACAGAAATACCATCAGTTGTCATCAAAATATTACTGTAAAATTATTGCCCACGTTTAGAGTTTTGGGAAAAAAGCTTCAAATGGGAAAAAGTAGTTTAAGCAGCAATTTTGAAAAATTCGAAGAAACGGCTAGTACTACAGTATTCTACGCATTGATTTACATAATATTATGTTAAAAACCCACACAAAAATTTTTGTCAATTTTTGTCAAAAGACCAAAGACTATAGTCTTGGGTATAAAATCGGGGAAAAAAATTTTGCTTTCGATTTGACTAAAAATTGGTGAAAAGACTAATATTGAGGTGTAGAATACAGAAATACCATCAGTTGTCATCAAAATATTACTGTAAAATTATTGCCCACGTTTAGAGTTTTTGGGAAAAAAACTTCAAATGGGAAAAAGTAGTTTAAGCAGCAATTTTGAAAAATTCGAAGAAACGGCTAGTACTACAGTATTCTACGCATTGATTTACATAATATTATGTTAAAAACCCACACAAAAATTTTTGTCAATTTTTGTCAAAAGACCAAAGACTATAGTCTTGGGTATAAAATCGGGGAAAAAAATTTTGCTTTCGATTTGACTAAAAATTGGTGAAAAGACTAATATTGAGGTGTAGAATACAGAAATACCATCAGTTGTCATCAAAATATTACTGTAAAATTATTGCCCACGTTTAGAGTTTTGGGAAAAAAGCTTCAAATGGGAAAAAGTAGTTTAAGCAGCAATTTTGAAAAATTCGAAGAAACGGCTAGTACTACAGTATTCTACGCATTGATTTACATAATATTATGTTAAAAACCCACACAAAAATTTTTGTCAATTTTGTCAAAAGACCAAAGACTATAGTCTTGGGTATAAAATCGGGGAAAAAAATTTTGCTTTCGATTTGACTAAAAATTGGTGAAAAGACTAATATTGAGGTGTAGAATACAGAAATACCATCAGTTGTCATCAAAATATTACTGTAAAATTATTGCCCACGTTTAGAGTTTTGGGAAAAAAACTTCAAATGGGAAAAAGTAGTTTAAGCAGCAATATTGAAAAATTCGAAGAAACGGCTAGTACTACAGTATTCTACGCATTGATTTACATAATATTATGTTAAAAACCCACACAAAAATTTTTGTCAATTTTTGTCAAAAGACCAAAGACTATAGTCTTGGGTATAAAATCGGGGAAAAAAAATTTTGCTTTCGATTTGACTAAAAATTGGTGAAAAGACTAATATTGAGGTGTAGAATACAGAAATACCATCAGTTGTCATCAAAATATTACTGTAAAATTATTGCCCACGTTTAGAGTTTTTGGGAAAAAACTTCAAATGGGAAAAAGTAGTTTAAGCAGCAATTTTGAAAAATTCGAAGAAACGGCTAGTACTACAGTATTCTACGCATTGATTTACATAATATTATGTTAAAAACCCACACAAAAATTTTTGTCAATTTTTGTCAAAAGACCAAAGACTATAGTCTTGGGTATAAAATCGGGGAAAAAAATTTTGCTTTCGATTTGACTAAAAATTGGTGAAAAGACTAATATTGAGGTGTAGAATACAGAAATACCATCAGTTGTCATCAAAATATTACTGTAAAATTATTGCCCACGTTTAGAGTTTTGGGAAAAAAACTTCAAATGGGAAAAAGTAGTTTAAGCAGCAATTTTGAAAAATTCGAAGAAACGGCTAGTACTACAGTATTCTACGCATTGATTTACATAATATTATGTTAAAAACCCACACAAAAATTTTTGTCAATTTTTGTCAAAAGACCAAAGACTATAGTCTTGGGTATAAAATCGGGGAAAAAAATTTTGCTTTCGATTTGACTAAAAATTGGTGAAAAGACTAATATTGAGGTGTAGAATACAGAAATACCATCAGTTGTCATCAAAATATTACTGTAAAATTATTGCCCACGTTTAGAGTTTTTGGGAAAAAAGCTTCAAATGGGAAAAAGTAGTTTAAGCAGCAATTTTGAAAAATTCGAAGAAACGGCTAGTACTACAGTATTCTACGCATTGATTTACATAATATTATGTTAAAAACCCACACAAAAATTTTTGTCAATTTTTGTCAAAAGACCAAAGACTATAGTCTTGGGTATAAAATCGGGGAAAAAAATTTTGCTTTCGATTTGACTAAAAATTGGTGAAAAGACTAATATTGAGGTGTAGAATACAGAAATACCATCAGTTGTCATCAAAATATTACTGTAAAATTATTGCCCACGTTTAGAGTTTTGGGAAAAAAACTTCAAATGGGAAAAAGTAGTTTAAGCAGCAATATTGAAAAATTCGAAGAAACGGCTAGTACTACAGTATTCTACGCATTGATTTACATAATATTATGTTAAAAACCCACACAAAAATTTTTGTCAATTTTTGTCAAAAGACCAAAGACTATAGTCTTGGGTATAAAATCGGGGAAAAAAATTTTGCTTTCGATTTGACTAAAAATTGGTGAAAAGACTAATATTGAGGTGTAGAATACAGAAATACCATCAGTTGTCATCAAAATATTACTGTAAAATTATTGCCCACGTTTAGAGCTTTTGGGGAAAAAAACTTCAAATGGGAAAAAGTAGTTTAAGCAGCAATTTTGAAAAATTCGAAGAAACGGCTAGTACTACAGTATTCTACGCATTGATTTACATAATATTATGTTAAAAAACCCACACAAAAATTTTTGTCAATTTTTGTCAAAAGACCAAAGACTATAGTCTTGGGTATAAAATCGGGGAAAAAAATTTTGCTTTCGATTTGACTAAAAATTGGTGAAAAGACTAATATTGAGGTGTAGAATACAGAAATACCATCAGTTGTCATCAAAATATTACTGTAAAATTATTGCCCACGTTTAGAGTTTTTGGGAAAAAAACTTCAAATGGGAAAAAGTAGTTTAAGCAGCAATTTTGAAAAATTCGAAGAAACGGCTAGTACTACAGTATTCTACGCATTGATTTACATAATATTATGTTAAAAACCCACACAAAATTTTTGTCAATTTTTGTCAAAAGACCAAAGACTATAGTCTTGGGTATAAAATCGGGGAAAAAAAATTTTGCTTTCGATTTGACTAAAAATTGGTGAAAAGACTAATATTGAGGTGTAGAATACAGAAATACCATCAGTTGTCATCAAAATATTACTGTAAAATTATTGCCCACGTTTAGAGTTTTTGGGAAAAAAGCTTCAAATGGGAAAAAGTAGTTTAAGCAGCAATTTTGAAAAATTCGAAGAAACGGCTAGTACTACAGTATTCTACGCATTGATTTACATAATATTATGTTAAAAAACCCACACAAAAATTTTTGTCAATTTTGTCAAAAGACCAAAGACTATAGTCTTGGGTATAAAATCGGGGAAAAAAATTTTGCTTTCGATTTGACTAAAAATTGGTGAAAAGACTAATATTGAGGTGTAGAATACAGAAATACCATCAGTTGTCATCAAAATATTACTGTAAAATTATTGCCCACGTTTAGAGTTTTGGGAAAAAAGCTTCAAATGGGAAAAAGTAGTTTAAGCAGCAATTTTGAAAAATTCGAAGAAACGGCTAGTACTACAGTATTCTACGCATTGATTTACATAATATTATGTTAAAAAACCCACACAAAAATTTTTGTCAATTTTTGTCAAAAGACCAAAGACTATAGTCTTGGGTATAAAATCGGGGAAAAAAATTTTGCTTTCGATTTGACTAAAAATTGGTGAAAAGACTAATATTGAGGTGTAGAATACAGAAATACCATCAGTTGTCATCAAAATATTACTGTAAAATTATTGCCCACGTTTAGAGTTTTTGGGAAAAAAGCTTCAAATGGGAAAAAGTAGTTTAAGCAGCAATTTTGAAAAATTCGAAGAAACGGCTAGTACTACAGTATTCTACGCATTGATTTACATAATATTATGTTAAAAACCCACACAAAAATTTTTGTCAATTTTTGTCAAAAGACCAAAGACTATAGTCTTGGGTATAAAATCGGGGAAAAAAATTTTGCTTTCGATTTGACTAAAAATTGGTGAAAAGACTAATATTGAGGTGTAGAATACAGAAATACCATCAGTTGTCATCAAAATATTACTGTAAAATTATTGCCCACGTTTAGAGTTTTGGGAAAAAAAGCTTCAAATGGGAAAAAGTAGTTTAAGCAGCAATTTTGAAAATTCGAAGAAACGGCTAGTACTACAGTATTCTACGCATTGATTTACATAATATTATGTTAAAAACCCACACAAAAATTTTTGTCAATTTTTGTCAAAAGACCAAAGACTATAGTCTTGGGTATAAAATCGGGGAAAAAAATTTTGCTTTCGATTTGACTAAAAATTGGTGAAAAGACTAATATTGAGGTGTAGAATACAGAAATACCATCAGTTGTCATCAAAATATTACTGTAAAATTATTGCCCACGTTTAGAGTTTTTGGGAAAAAAGCTTCAAATGGGAAAAAGTAGTTTAAGCAGCAATTTTGAAAAATTCGAAGAAACGGCTAGTACTACAGTATTCTACGCATTGATTTACATAATATTATGTTAAAAACCCACACAAAAATTTTTGTCAATTTTTGTCAAAAGACCAAAGACTATAGTCTTGGGTATAAAATCGGGGAAAAAAATTTTGCTTTCGATTTGACTAAAAATTGGTGAAAAGACTAATATTAAGGTGTAGAATACAGAAATACCATCAGTTGTCATCAAAATATTACTGTAAAATTATTGCCCACGTTTAGAGTTTTGGGGAAAAAAGGCTTCAAATGGGAAAAAGTAGTTTAAGCAGCAATTTTGAAAAATTCGAAGAAACGGCTAGTACTACAGTATTCTACGCATTGATTTACATAATATTATGTTAAAAACCCACACAAAATTTTTGTCAATTTTTGTCAAAAGACCAAAGACTATAGTCTTGGGTATAAAATCGGGGAAAAAAAATTTTGCTTTCGATTTGACTAAAAATTGGTGAAAAGACTAATATTGAGGTGTAGAATACAGAAATACCATCAGTTGTCATCAAAATATTACTGTAAAATTATTGCCCACGTTTAGAGTTTTTGGGAAAAAGCTTCAAATGGGAAAAAGTAGTTTAAGCAGCAATTTTGAAAAATTCGAAGAAACGGCTAGTACTACAGTATTCTACGCATTGATTTACATAATATTATGTTAAAAAACCCACACAAAAATTTTTGTCAATTTTTGTCAAAAGACCAAAGACTATAGTCTTGGGTATAAAATCGGGGAAAAAAAATTTTGCTTTCGATTTGACTAAAAATTGGTGAAAAGACTAATATTGAGGTGTAGAATACAGAAATACCATCAGTTGTCATCAAAATATTACTGTAAAATTATTGCCCACGTTTAGAGTTTTGGGAAAAAAGCTTCAAATGGGAAAAAGTAGTTTAAGCAGCAATATTGAAAAATTCGAAGAAACGGCTAGTACTACAGTATTCTACGCATTGATTTACATAATATTATGTTAAAAAACCCACACAAAAATTTTTGTCAATTTTTGTCAAAAGACCAAAGACTATAGTCTTGGGTATAAAATCGGGGAAAAAAATTTTGCTTTCGATTTGACTAAAAATTGGTGAAAAGACTAATATTGAGGTGTAGAATACAGAAATACCATCAGTTGTCATCAAAATATTACTGTAAAATTATTGCCCACGTTTAGAGCTTTTGGGGAAAAAAACTTCAAATGGGAAAAAGTAGTTTAAGCAGCAATATTGAAAATTCGAAGAAACGGCTAGTACTACAGTATTCTACGCATTGATTTACATAATATTATGTTAAAAAACCCACACAAAAATTTTTGTCAATTTTTGTCAAAAGACCAAAGACTATAGTCTTGGGTATAAAATCGGGGAAAAAAAATTTTGCTTTCGATTTGACTAAAAATTGGTGAAAAGACTAATATTGAGGTGTAGAATACAGAAATACCATCAGTTGTCATCAAAATATTACTGTAAAATTATTGCCCACGTTTAGAGTTTTTGGGAAAAAAACTTCAAATGGGAAAAAGTAGTTTAAGCAGCAATTTTGAAAAATTCGAAGAAACGGCTAGTACTACAGTATTCTACGCATTGATTTACATAATATTATGTTAAAAAACCCACACAAAAATTTTTGTCAATTTTGTCAAAAGACCAAAGACTATAGTCTTGGGTATAAAATCGGGGAAAAAAATTTTGCTTTCGATTTGACTAAAAATTGGTGAAAAGACTAATATTGAGGTGTAGAATACAGAAATACCATCAGTTGTCATCAAAATATTACTGTAAAATTATTGCCCACGTTTAGAGTTTTTGGGGAAAAAAGCTTCAAATGGGAAAAAGTAGTTTAAGCAGCAATTTTGAAAAATTCGAAGAAACGGCTAGTACTACAGTATTCTACGCATTGATTTACATAATATTATGTTAAAAACCCACACAAAAATTTTTGTCAATTTTTGTCAAAAGACCAAAGACTATAGTCTTGGGTATAAAATCGGGGAAAAAAATTTTGCTTTCGATTTGACTAAAAATTGGTGAAAAGACTAATATTGAGGTGTAGAATACAGAAATACCATCAGTTGTCATCAAAATATTACTGTAAAATTATTGCCCACGTTTAGAGTTTTGGGAAAAAAGCTTCAAATGGGAAAAAGTAGTTTAAGCAGCAATATTGAAAAATTCGAAGAAACGGCTAGTACTACAGTATTCTACGCATTGATTTACATAATATTATGTTAAAAAACCCACACAAAATTTTTGTCAATTTTTGTCAAAAGACCAAAGACTATAGTCTTGGGTATAAAATCGGGGAAAAAAATTTTGCTTTCGATTTGACTAAAAATTGGTGAAAAGACTAATATTGAGGTGTAGAATACAGAAATACCATCAGTTGTCATCAAAATATTACTGTAAAATTATTGCCCACGTTTAGAGTTTTTGGGGAAAAAAACTTCAAATGGGAAAAAGTAGTTTAAGCAGCAATATTGAAAAATTCGAAGAAACGGCTAGTACTACAGTATTCTACGCATTGATTTACATAATATTATGTTAAAAAACCCACACAAAAATTTTTGTCAATTTTTGTCAAAAGACCAAAGACTATAGTCTTGGGTATAAAATCGGGGAAAAAAAATTTTGCTTTCGATTTGACTAAAAATTGGTGAAAAGACTAATATTGAGGTGTAGAATACAGAAATACCATCAGTTGTCATCAAAATATTACTGTAAAATTATTGCCCACGTTTAGAGTTTTTGGGAAAAAACTTCAAATGGGAAAAAGTAGTTTAAGCAGCAATTTTGAAAAATTCGAAGAAACGGCTAGTACTACAGTATTCTACGCATTGATTTACATAATATTATGTTAAAAAACCCACACAAAAATTTTTGTCAATTTTTGTCAAAAGACCAAAGACTATAGTCTTGGGTATAAAATCGGGGAAAAAAATTTTGCTTTCGATTTGACTAAAAATTGGTGAAAAGACTAATATTAAGGTGTAGAATACAGAAATACCATCAGTTGTCATCAAAATATTACTGTAAAATTATTGCCCACGTTTAGAGTTTTGGGAAAAAGCAAAGGGAAAATTCAAATGGGAAAAAGTAGTTTAAGCAGCAATTTTGAAAATTCGAAGAAACGGCATTGTACTACAGATGTTCTACGCATTGATTTACATAATATTATGTTAAAAACCCACACAAAAATTTTTGTCAATTTTTGTCAAAAGACCAAAGACTATAGTCTTGGGTATAAAATCGGGGAAAAAAATTTTGCTTTCGATTTGACTAAAAATTGGTGAAAAGACTAATATTAAGGTGTAGAATACAGAAATACCATCAGTTGTCATCAAAATATTACTGTAAAATTATTGCCCACGTTTAGAGTTTTTGGGAAAAAAAGCTTCAAATGGGAAAAAGTAGTTTAAGCAGCAATTTTGAAAAATTCGAAGAAACGGCTAGTACTACAGTGTTCTACGCATTGATTTACATAATATTATGTTAAAAAACCCACACAAAAATTTTTGTCAATTTTGTCAAAAGACCAAAGACTATAGTCTTGGGTATAAAATCGGGGAAAAAAATTTTGCTTTCGATTTGACTAAAAATTGGTGAAAAGACTAATATTGAGGTGTAGAATACAGAAATACCATCAGTTGTCATCAAAATATTACTGTAAAATTATTGCCCACGTTTAGAGTTTTGGGAAAAAAGCTTCAAATGGGAAAAAGTAGTTTAAACAGCAATTTTGAAAAATTCGAAGAAACGGCTAGTACTACAGTATTCTACGCATTGATTTACATAATATTATGTTAAAAACCCACACAAAAATTTTTGTCAATTTTTGTCAAAAGACCAAAGACTATAGTCTTGGGTATAAAATCGGGGAAAAAAATTTTGCTTTCGATTTGACTAAAAATTGGTGAAAAGACTAATATTAAGGTGTAGAATACAGAAATACCATCAGTTGTCATCAAAATATTACTGTAAAATTATTGCCCACGTTTAGAGTTTTGGGAAAAAAGCTTCAAATGGGAAAAAGTAGTTTAAGCAGCAATTTTGAAAATTCGAAGAAACGGCTTGTACTACAGTGTTCTACGCATTGATTTACATAATATTATGTTAAAAACCCACACAAAAATTTTTGTCAATTTTTGTCAAAAGACCAAAGACTATAGTCTTGGGTATAAAATCGGGGAAAAAAATTTTGCTTTCGATTTGACTAAAAATTGGTGAAAAGACTAATATTGAGGTGTAGAATACAGAAATACCATCAGTTGTCATCAAAATATTACTGTAAAATTATTGCCCACGTTTAGAGTTTTGGGAAAAAAGCTTCAAATGGGAAAAAGTAGTTTAAGCAGCAATTTTGAAAAATTCGAAGAAACGGCTTGTACTACAGTATTCTACGCATTGATTTACATAATATTATGTTAAAAAACCCACACAAAAATTTTTGTCAATTTTTGTCAAAAGACCAAAGACTATAGTCTTGGGTATAAAATCGGGGAAAAAAATTTTGCTTTCGATTTGACTAAAAATTGGTGAAAAGACTAATATTGAGGTGTAGAATACAGAAATACCATCAGTTGTCATCAAAATATTACTGTAAAATTATTGCCCACGTTTAGAGTTTTTGGGAAAAAAGCTTCAAATGGGAAAAAGTAGTTTAAGCAGCAATTTTGAAAAATTCGAAGAAACGGCTTGTACTACAGTATTCTACGCATTGATTTACATAATATTATGTTAAAAACCCACACAAAAAATTTTTGTCAATTTTTGTCAAAAGACCAAAGACTATA